>JAJOZX010003413.1:310000-442500 GCA_023014485.1 Bathynomus jamesi | reverse complement strand
ACTGTTCAATTTTGCGAGGATGTACAGCACTAACCTCTCAGTACTTAACTGGTACCATAGAACCATAGAACACAGTAAAACATTTTTCAAGGTGCTTGTGCTTCCAGAAAGTTCCAGGCTCAGCAGGCTGGAACCTCTTGGAAGCAACTTGAAAAATGGAACTTCCAGCCTGCTCTAGTGGCGATTGTCACAGACTCACAGCTGCAGTGCGGCAGCCGGCAGTCTATCTTGAGGCATCGTCATATGTGGTTGTGTAAAGTTAAGCGCTAACTGTGCAATTAGCCTTAGCCTATTGATCATATTAGACGAGGACAACATTTGTAACACGACTGCAGCAAGTGGAAGTGGTGGAAATGAAGGTGGTAAAATAGAAGTTGTTGATGGTGGAACTGAAAATAAAAATAGCGAATCACACCTGCACCCACTTTTTGATGGAAAATATTTCCGAATAACTTCCAAAGATGGTAGTAAAGTGAAGACTTTATGTCTTCTGTACCACAAAACAATTGCAGCGTCTACTTCTGCGACTTCTCGACTTTATTTGACTCTAAGCTGATGTTAGTAATTTTATGTGCCTTTTGAAAAGTATCTAAATTGTATTTGAAATGTATTTAAATACATTTTAGGAGTAATGTCTTTAGTATTTAAATACTTTCTGAAAACCTGAATTTTATTTAGTATTTAATTACTTTTATTTTCAAGTAATGTATTTATTATTTAAATACATCTAAAGTATTTACTGCCCATGTCTGGCTATCCACTTTGTGGAGATTTTGTGGTAGTCCGGTTCGTCCAGAATTTGTTCCACAATGCCTTCACTTATTCCAACGACGGAACTTATTTCTCGTCATTACGCGCCGATATGCTTTAACAAGTTCAAATTCATTTTAGTCGTTGCGGTCGGGGACTGATCACTTCGTGCAGCGTCTCACACCATTACTGGCCACCTTTAAACTTCATTATCTAGTCATGCACACTTTTACTCATTGGATCATCCCTGAATACGTTACAAAAGTGAAGGGATATATATCCACCAATATTTCCCTCCAAAACAAAAAAAATGAACAGCACAATGGTGCTGAAACACGAGCCCATTACCTTCCATCTCAGCTACTGACCGTCGGTCAGTAATTGAACGACATTTACCGAAGCGGGATCTACTCCCTTTCCCCCAGATGCCAGATATGCAGTGATGTGAACGAGACGTTTTTTAAGACTAGAATAGGCCTGGTTGATTATATGTACCAACTTTTAATTACGGTACATCAAACCATTAATACTTTTAAAAAAAATGGGTGAGCGGAAACTTTTCGGGCACCCTACAACCGACATGGTTAACCGCTTTCTGCATAGGAGTCTTCACTGAGATTTGAATAAATTTGTCTGACGTTAGCCACGATAAAAAAAAATTAGTGAAAGGGACGCTGTCCAGCAAAGGGGTTAACTATCTGCAAATCATTTCAAATGGTTAATCAAACCATATCATGGTTTCACTAACCATTTTTAAGTTTGTTACCAGAAAAATGAACATGGTTAACCTTCTGCCCCGAAGCCAGGGCTTCCCAAAGGTGGGAGTCGAAATGTAGAAAGGCAGACCTTTTGGTGCAACGACATAGTCACTGTGGAGGGGGTTTAGAATAATTAAGTTTAGAGTAGTTTAGAGTAGTTTGTGAAGTTTAAAAAAAATGCAAAATAAATACAAGTGTTTATTTACTAAATGATGTCATATATTATAATATCACATCATAAGTTATAATTATGGCTACAAAAGTGGACTTTTCCTGTCAAGGGGGGGGAGGGGTCGTTCGACCCCCGAATCCCCACTGGATACGGGCCTGACCTTGTATTTGATTGTAACTAAACAGTTGTCTTTGTATTTCTTCTAAAAATTTACTCTCGCACTGGTAGATTTTTCTTGCAAGAATGCTTGGCTTTACTAGTGTGCCATTGTGTTGGATTGGGTTTCTTGCTGTAATTTGCTCGAGATGTGGGTCTTGGGATGTATTCAGGCATTTACGGCGAAGTGCAAATTAGACTGCAGGCATCCTGCTTGTGAAGGAATTCACGAAAGCAGTGCCGTTACATTTTCTTTCTTTGCGTGTGAATTTTGTGTAAGTATTTGGGGACATTACACCTTATTCGTTCGGACTTACTGTCATCGTGATGTGTTTCCAGAATATTAATGTTAGATTCCTGCAGAACGACATTTCAAGGTCGGTTGTGTGTTCGGTATTTGTAATTTTTTGTGAGTTATGCTCATTCGTTGACTAAAGATAAAAATTTAATCTATTTCATACATTTTTAAAGTTAGGCCTAATTTTTTTTTTCGTTTACATAATCTTTTACGGGAATTATTCAATTTTTTATATTTTAGCCAAATTCAAGTTTTTCATTTTTAGTAAAGAAATAAATGAGGGGATAATATTACCTCAAGTAAATTGATAAACATTTTTTATCATATTTTTTCAGCATTTTTTTTTTTTAATAAATTTAGGGGTTCATGCTATTTAAACACTGCTACCTCAAATAGCGTTACCATATCAAATTTTTAGACGATATTTTTTTAAATGTACGGATAAATATTGGTAAAAAGACACGAGGTTAAAAGGACAGGATTTTCTGAACTGACTGTATGTAAGTATTTTACCTACATGAGGAAACTCGTAAAAAGAGAAAATATTATAGTTAATAATTCGGTAGAGGAACTGAACACTTATCAAATAAAATAAATGGGTTCATTTGATGTAACGTGGCTAAAATAAAAAGGCAACAGCCAGAAAGCTCATTTTCCCATAACGTGGGGGGGGTGAGTGTGACCCGCTAAGGATCGCCTTTAGCCCGAGCAATGGCACGGTAAGCGACCAACTCAACCAAACCCAGGAGCTAACAGACGGGAACGAACCAAAGCCTCCCCGCTCAGGCTACTATAACGTGTTCTAATTGTGGTAAAAATTAGACGAGTTTTTATAGTATTTTGCAAAATATTAGACGCGCAAAAACACTGATAAGAAATCTTTTAATAATCGAAAAAATGTCGAAGATAATTAATCTCTCGAAAGATAATTTCTTTTTAATATAAAGAATATTACATCTCGTTGAATGATCTTATTTTTCATCGAAAGTCTGACTTTTTATTTGATGTAAAATTTTAGCATTTCCAAAAAGATTTATCTTTTGGACATTGAAGAAAACGATTTTCTTTAGAATTAACAGGGTTTTTTTAAGTGATCGTGTCCTGTTAAATATAGGGTGAACCAAATGTAGGTGGACAGTAAATGATAACGTTTATTTTGAGAATACATATTTAATTTTTTTGTATACTATAATACAAAATAAAATTTAAATAAATTTAGTTATAATATTTAATATAATAAAACACAAACACCATAGTTATAATGAACACCATAGTTATAATATAATATAACACAAACCGTATTCAACCTACTGTCCACCTACTTTTGGTTCACCGTGTATAAAAATACTGTAAACTACGTATTGAAATAACTGTTAACAAGATTAAGAATATATTGTAATTTTAGTTCCAAAAGCATATTTGCTGTTAAGTTAATAACTTTTAGCGTCAACAGAGAGCCAGGGTCATGTGACAGGGAACCCCGGACAGAATCCCGAAAGTCATAATCTAGAAAACCATAAGCCCGAAGGCCGTAATCCCGACAGGCCAAAATCCCGACAGGCCAAAATCCCGAACGTCGTAATCCTTACAGGCCAAAATCCCGATAGTTAAAAATCACGAACAAAGATGAGTGCGAGAACTCAGCAAGGGTGCGATGAATTGATCTGCTCCCACCTGGAAGCAAAGTTAAACTACCTCGAAGCAAAGGTAAAACCGCGAGTAAACTAAAACTTATCAGTGTAACTTCACCCCTAGAACGACATGGAAGAAATTTGTGAAATTGTTCCTTCTCAAAAAGGCAATAACAAAGTTAACGCACGCCGTTATCGGTTATTTAATGGTGAAAGATAAAAGTCCGGAAGACGATTATTACTGGTGCTGTGAAAAACGAAAATCACTTAATTGCAAAGGTAGAGCAATAACCTAGAAGCAAAGTTAAACTACCTCGAAGCAAAGGTAAAACCGCGAGTAAACTAAAAATTATCAGTATAACTTCACCCCTAGAACGACATGGAAGAAATTTGTGAAATTGTTCCTTCTCAAAAAGGCAATAACAAAGTTAACGCACGCGGTTATCGGTTATTTAATGGTGAAAGATAAAAGTCCGGAAGACGATTATTACTGGTGCTGTGAAAAACGAAAATCACTTAATTGCAAAGGTAGAACAATAACCTAGAAGCAAAGTTAAACTACCTCGAAGCAAAGGTAAAACCGCGAGTAAACTAAAAATTATCAGTGTAACTTCACCCCTAGAACGACATGGAAGAAATTTGTGAAATTGTTCCTTCTCAAAAAGGCAATAACAAAGTTAACGCAAAAGCGGTTATCGGTTACTTAATGGTGAAAGATAAAAGTCCGGAAGACGATTATTACTGGTGCTGTGAAAAACGAAAATCACTTAATTGCAAATGTAGAGCAATAACAAAACTTTTAAATGGACAACATCACCTTAAAAAATTTGTGGATCACAATCACGCTCCATATGCAAGTGCAGCTAGTTAGGTTAGGTTAGGTTAGATTAGGTTGCATTTTTCTTTTAGTTGTTATTATTTTAACCCTTTAACGCCGAACGTTTTTGTAGGGTTAAGTCTAAATGCGTGTATTTGAAACGGTACGTATTCGACCCAGTCGGCGTTAGAGGGTTAAGCTATAAGTAAATATTAAATATAAACTATTATCTTGTCGGGATTTCGACTTGTCGGGATTATCGCTTGTCGGGGTTTTGGCCTTCGGAGTTTTGGCCTTCGGGATTTTGGAGCTCGGGCTTATGGCTTTCAGGATTATGAGAGTCGGGATTATGACCCAGACCCATGTGACAGAGGAGACCTACAGCTTAACATGGAATTCGAACCACGGGTCACTACATCATCTGAACGCATGCGGGGGACGGTTATAAATCCAACTACCGAAAAGATCTAGTGTCACTTAACTTCGCCGATTTACTAGGAAGCGGTGAAACGAGGTGGACACCTCAAATATTAGCCTCGTTGAACATAACAAGGACAAAAATTTAAATTTAAATTTCACGATGAAAGAATATCAATTCTCTAAATTTCAAAGAATATTTCTTCCTCAATTAACTGTTTTTTTTCTTGGAAATTCTCTTCTTGACACAAATATCTTCACGTTTTTTTTTAATCTTTTTTTGGGTTTTTGGATCGAAATTTTAAAAACTTTTTAATTAATTAATTTTATAAAAATTTTAATTTTTATTCTATTTTTGGAAAAGGGGGACGGGGGGGGGGGGGATTCCTTGGTACAAACTTAACTTATTAGAACTTCTAGTTTTCCTTAATTATTATTATTATTATTATTATTATTATTATTATTATATATGTTACAGGCAAAGTATGAAATTCAGATATTCTATACAATACCTAGGCATTCTATACATTGCCGTATGGTTTTTAGGCAAAGTATGAAATGAATGTTAATGAAGGTTAATAAATGAATGTTAATGTTAGTGAATGTTAATTTTAATGAATGTTAATGAAGGTTAATTGAATGCCCGGTTAGGTCAACTGTACACCCTTGACGATTGGTCAGGTTAATTCATGATATTTTCGTTTACTGTCAAAACTAACGAAAATATCACGACTTAACCTAACCAATCGTCAAGGGCATACAGTTGATCTAACCGGGCATTCAATTAACCTAACCTGACTGAAATACAATATTCATTTCATACTTTGCCTAAAAACCATTCGGCAACGTATAGAATGCCTAGGTATTGTATAAAATACCTGAATTTCATACTTTGCCTGGAACATATATATATATATATATATATATATATATATATATATATATATATATATATATATATATATACCGTATATGATACAACTCAGAATGGTTCCCTAAAATAACTTTTACGAATACACAGACCAAATGTGCATCTGTTTCCATCATGAACAAACTTTAGGATTTGCCATTTATTATTACTTATTCCGACAATGGTGGATTTAATTCTCCCAGAAGGGTTCCTTGTTCCATGCACATTTGGTCTGTGTACCCCATATATATATATATATATATATAACTGTTGTATAGATAACACAATGATAAATAACTTAGTTTATGCCGATGATATGGTATTAATAAGGCCCTCTGTTAAAGGTCTGTATCGGCTACTAAAAGTCTGCGAAGTGTGCGAAGTGTATTCGCAGAAACATGATATTCTTTTTAATGTTACAAAAACTAAGGTTATGCAATTTCATCCTAAAAGCTGTAATCAGCCAGCTGATATTAGGTTTAAAATGAGAGGTGAAGTAATTGAGAAAAGTACAAGAGTTTAAGTATTTGGGTCAAACTATCACCAGTTCCTTGAGTGATGACTCAGATATAAGAAAACAATCTCGAATCTCCGGTTCTGTACAAGTGAAGCTAAAGTCACTCTCTTTCGTACTTTTTGCAGTAATATATACAGACAGCAACTCTGGGTGAATTATAAAAAAGGTTCTGGTAGAACCCTAAATTTGCTGTACAAGGTCTTTTAGACTCTTACATAAATTACCCCCGAGATGCTCAGTTTCGCAAATGTTTGCTACCCGCAATGTCCCGACCTTCCCGGAGGTAACAAGACGTGCTCAATACAGTCTAATGCAAAGAATTAAAAAATCAACCAACCGATTATCCAAGCTATCCATGAGTCCTGCCTTTTGTCCTCTAAGCTATGGAATTCTTGGTACGAAAACGTCTGTCTGTAGCTCCACTTAATTTCGATATTACCGTGTTATTTCTAATGAATTGTATATATTTCTATCCTTACTGTAGTATGTGAACTGTCATTGTATTAATAATATTTGTCATATGGACTATAATAGTCTGCCAATAAACCTTTTCATTTTCATTTTCATTTTCATGTATATATATATATATATATGATGAATAAAACCACGAAGGAAAGGAAACACAAAACGGTGCTCAAGCGCTTTCGTCTAATGACATCCTCAGCAACACTGAAATACATAAAAGGTTACGGCCTATATATAGGTTACAGAAAAAAAAAAAAATATAAATAAATAACATACATACACACAAACATATATACATATATATATACATACATATCTACACACATACACATATATATATATATATGCAATAAACGGAGAAGTAAAAATAAAACTTAAAAATTAAGGATTAGAGGATTAACAAAGAGGCATATCGATTTTTAGCACAAGATCAAATGAGTTATAAAAATAATACAAATTTATACTGGAGATACGCCCGGGTTTTAACACTTTGCCTTTTTAGAACAGGACAGTTGTCCAGTGCTCTTTTTGTCCATTTGTCAGAGTTATCCCACTGTATTGATTGGAATAATGCTTCAGTTTTATTTCATTCGAGCAACATTGTCAATAGAAATATTCTTGAGTCTGCCATTATTCAACTTTCAAATAACTTCAACATAAGCAAAGGTCTTTTTCAACTCGATCCTGTTGTTTTGAATTCCTTCAAAACAAACCTAGATAAAAAGGGTAGGACACTTAATCTTTGGTAAACTTGTAAGCTACTTTATTAACTTTTAATCTTCAATTTATTTTTATATATATCGAAACTTGACTCTAAAAAGGCAAAGTGTTAAAACCCGGGCGTATCTCCAGTATAAATTTGTATTATTTTTATAACTCATTTGATCTTGTGCTAAAAATCGATATGCCTCTTTGTTAATCCTCTAATCCTTAATTTTTAAGTTTTATTTTTACTTCTCCGTTTATTGCATATATATATATATATATATATGTGTATGTGTGTAGATATGTATGTATATATATATGTATATATGTTTGTGTGTATGTATGTTATTTATTTATATTTTTTTTTTTTTTCTGTAACCTATATATAGGCCGTAACCTTTTATGTATTTCAGTGTTCCTGAGGATGTCATTAGACGAAAGCGCTTGAGCACCGTTTTGTGTTTCCTTTCCTTCGTGGTTTTATTCATCATAAATATTTTTCACGTGTTACTTTCGTGAAATAATTTTCATATATATATATATATATATATATATATTTCGTTCGTTTAACCTTGGTTATGCTTCCAGTTTAACGTGGAATCCGAACCAAGCCGCACCAGCAGCCCAGCGTCTTAACCACAAGGCTACCCAAGGTGTATGTATATATATATATATATATATACATACGGTACATAAGAATAAAAAGGATGATCAACATTATGAAGATTTAATATCAGACGTTTCGGAATCTTCTTTATGTTGACGTGAGCATTGATCATCCTTTTTATTCTTAAATGCCGGTTCCTTAAGAACACCCTTTTCTCTACAATTATTATTATTATTATTATAATTATAATAATAATATATATATATATATATATATATATATATATATATATATATATATATATATACTTTGTTCATTATGGGTAATTTTAATTACATTGGGGAAGTAATAGTTTCAGATATGATAAATAAAGATATCGTAGGGAAACTTTGATTATAATACGAAAATGACAATTGAAACGTACAGGCTTGTATAAACGGAAGGGTTGAGATTGAAAACATTGTAGTTTCTGGTCCAGTTTGTGTAAAGCAAGCCTGAGGTGATATGAATATACCCGTGATTAAAAATCTGGTGAATTTGTGTCGCCTTGGGGAAGAAACACAAGCTGTTGGTGCATCTTGCTCGTGAATCATGAACGGGACTGATGATGGCTGTCAGTGTCTGCAATACACACTGACTAAACTAGCGTGAACGATGAATATGGATTTGAATATTCTTTGAACTATGATAACACGAAGCACTATTGTTTTCAGTGATGAGGAACTACGTACAAAATCCTCATCAGTACAATGACCCCACTCTTTACTTGGCAATGCTATGGCAAACTGCTCGTACCCTTGAAATGGGAATATGATCGGAGTGATGCTCTGTGTAAAAATGTTAAACTTTTTATCTCACTTTCATTTAGTCTATAATTACGAATGTCTTAAGCAGTGATTGGTTATATATATATGAGGGGTCGCGCGTCTTAAGATACCTAAACGCCACCACAGGCGAAAACGTGTTTTTGATGGATATCACTATTTTCACCCTTCCTCTATCGCGTGGTTTGGGTTATAATAACCTTACGACACTAGAAGTATGGTTGAAAACCTTATGAAGCGAACTACTTTTTTCACCTCTATCGCCAGCCAAAAGTTCACCCAAAGTTCGGCATAAGAAGAAACTCAAAAAATTTAAAAAATATATATATAAAATATAAAATATGAAAATCTATTCCAAAAACTCATCAGCATCTTCATTAGCATACTTAGAACTCTAATTTAGCCAAAAATGAACGTTCTAGCTCAATTAATAACAGAGATACTATTGCCAGAATATTGCTGAACTTTGGAGGCGATTTCTGGCGAATTTTAATTTTGGCGCTTAGGTACCTTAAGACGCGGGACCCCTCATATATATATATATATATATATATATATATATATATATATATATATATATATATATATATATATGCAGGGTGGCGCAAAAGTGGCGCATCATAGTAATTTTCAGTGTTGACTATAATATATTATTTTTTTCTTTTAGGTAGGGGATGGCTGCGAAATTAACAATAAACGAGAGGGTGAGCGTGGTTTTAATGTATGGAATACCTTGTACAACAAATCGATGAATCGGTACAAAATTTAAATTCTGTACCGATTCATCGATTTGTTGTACCTGGTATTCCATACATTAAAACCAAGCTCACCCTCTCGTCTATTGTTAATTTCGCAGCCATCCCCTACCTAAAATAAAAAAAATAATATATTATAGTCAACACTGAAAATTCCTATGATGCGACAC
This sequence comes from Bathynomus jamesi, assembly GCA_023014485.1. Lineage (NCBI taxonomy): Eukaryota > Metazoa > Arthropoda > Malacostraca > Isopoda > Cirolanidae > Bathynomus > Bathynomus jamesi. The sequence continues at coordinate 432,548 of JAJOZX010003413.1, read as the reverse complement.
TTTTGCGCCACCCTGTATATATACTGTATATAAAACAGAAAAGAATATCGGGGAAGGCTATGTCTTCGGAGGAAGCTTCCGGCCGAAACAAACTCATCTGTGTTGTGGTAGTAATTACGTATCTGAGAGTTGGTTGGTTTATTTATCGTGTAATTCATTCTAACGAATTTGTCGAGGTGAATTCGAATATACTGGATTTAAAGTGACTTTTGTTTTTTCTACTATATAACCCCATACGGAGTAGTGTTGAAAAAAAAGGAGTCTTTGAAGTTGAAGAAATTACGAATGGTATTAGAGGGTTTTTGAACTGGTCTAATTGTCACCTGTTGGTGAAATTCTTTATAAGAGTTTGTAATTTTATTTCTTATGCCAAAATTCAATTATCCAGGGTAGGGATAAGGTACAGAATAGATTATGTCTTTAGGTATTGGTTTTACAGTTGATTATTTTGAAATTCATTATTTTGGTTGAAGTTCCGCCGATTGAAGTTACTATTAATTGAAGAGGAAATTATTTTTATTTAATTACAGTATATCAAACACTTTTTGCTTAAAAGTGAAGTTCAACCTTTTCTACGTAGACCTATCTCGTTTGCACCACTTCTTTGCATGCACTACTAACCCATTTAACAGTACTACACGGGTGACCTTCATCTCTGGAGAATATCCTTCTACAGACACATTTTGGGCAAGTTTGACTGTAATTCACCATAAAACAAACGAATTACTGCGCTTAGGGAAATATGTTGGTTTTCTTGGACATGTTCTTTCAAAAGCATATTTTATTAGTCGTAATGTTATTAGTGGATTTGCTTCAAAAAGTGTCACCATAAAACCCAGTCATTTCTTTATCAGCTCTCCTTGGTCGTTCTCTGAGGGCAAGGAATCATAACAGAGCAGTAGTTTCTTACGATGTTATCCCCCAAGTCCTGACCTAAAGTTGTAAAATTCCGTCCTCCGGTGCATGTGTCAATAATTCTTTGTCAGTCTCCATCCAATATTCAAGACGAAGATGAAGGGTGAGAAACAAAACCTAAATTAAAGCAGTCAACAGTTACAATTATCAATAAAAACTTCCATGCAACACATGCGGCTCTCTATGATTAGCTAATTAGCATATAAAGTTATCATACCACCCTATATCAAACAATCAACAAAGATCTTCATATATATATATATATATATACTGTGTGTGTATATATACTGTATATTCCCTGACAGGCCTTGGAATAATTTTTTCTTTTTCCTTCTGTTTGCATTATATATATATATATATATATATGATACACACAGACCTTGCATGGAACAAAATATATATATAAATAATAACATTAAAAACCACAGTGCTTAAATAAACCGTAACTTTGTAAGGAATGTTAACTTTTTTCTCACAACTTTATTCTGGTAGCTTTGACTGTGAATATTGTAGTTCTTTCGTGATTTAAGATTTTATTCCAAAGTTTCGCTCTTCGACTCTCTTACTGTAAAGTTGTTTTTCAATCCTCAGGATTGTTTTCAATTCACAGTCCATTGGAAAGCAGTGATGAATGTCTACTTTTCAGTGGCAAAAGGTTAAGAAAGAGTAATTGAAAAGGATTTATTTAAATAATACTGAGATCATATTAAAATCGGAAACTGTGATATAATAACGGATTAGAATCATCATAAACTTTTTTCTATATTTTTCTTATAATTATTATATATTAAAATGATATAATGACATTATTTTTTTCAAATTAATCTCTTTAATCAAATATTAAAGAAAATCATTGTTTCACCGATTTACATTCTCGAATTCAATAATAATCTTTCTCAAATAGAATGACGTTGAATAAGAAAACTACGTTTCAAGAATATGATAAAAAATGTCATAACTTAAGGGTGACTAAATTAAAATTTCATATTACGATAAATGCAATTGAAATAAGTAAGCTATTAAAATTTAAATAAAACTAAATAATTCGATGGAATTTCAATTCAACATTGATTGCTCCCTTCCTCCATTCGGTTTGGAAGAAGGGGAATTTGAAAAGGGGGAGTGGGGGGGGGGGGGGAGATCGAAGTAGTATGAAGGGGATTGGGGCGTTTTAATCATTTATTACGCTATTTGTATTCATAGAGGGTTTAATCCTTACACAGTTTATAATTCATTTAAAAGGAATTTGTAAGTTGGCTTCCTGTCGGTCCTCACTTTCAAAGCCTAAAGTCGAATTATATATACTGAATACATATATATATATATATACTCATACAGTATATATATATACTCTATATATATATATATATATATATATATAAAGTAAAAATAAAGTGAAATCAAATACATTTAAGAAATTAAAAGTTCTTTCGTCAGATGTAAATCTCCATTTCATCATCCTTAAAAAAAAAAAGGTTTCAAACTTACCTTTAAACCAGTTCTTTTTTTCCTTTAGTTGCATTTGTACGACTTTAGTTGATATATATATATATATATATATATATATATATATGTAATTTCAAAAGTCTTATCTTCGTTTTCGTTTCATAAATTAAAAACAGATGAAAAAGGTTCATAAATTTAAGTCGACAACGCCGACCAGTTACCATGGAAACGAATATTTGCGTTTTGAATTGAAATCTTTTATTTGGAAGCGTATCTTAACCCTCAACCACTATCTTAATTTCTTGGTCACACAAAATTTAAATGAGTGGGGTCCTTCCTGACCCCTTGATAGTGGTTGAGGGTTAAGAAAGGGTAGGCTACATATTATTACATAATTAACCAATAGTTTTTAACTTAAAAACAAACGCATATATTGGTTTCCATGGTAACTGGTTAGCGTTTGGAGAATTTAAATTTATGAAACTGTTTAGGTTTTGTCTTTAATTCATATAACAGAGACAGGACTTTTCCAACATATATATATAATATATATATATATATACAGGGTGGGCGGAAAGTAGCTCCCTATTTTGGATTGGTAAAAAAATACGTATATTATCCATTTATTTCAGAAGAAATAATATGAAAAGGTAGGCATACATGGTAGGTTTTCTCTAAAATTCAATGTGGGCTCCAACTCTTTCCACCAGCTTCTGGAGCCGCCCAGGAATGGCGTCCACTGACTTTAGCAGGAACTCCGGCGGGATGGAGGACATGACTTCCCGAATTCGGTCCTCCAGTTCTTCCAATGTCCTCGGTTTGGTGCGGTAGACTTCTTCCTTTACCACCCCCAAAGAAAGAAGTCGCACGGTCTGATATTTATGCAAGATGGCGCCCCTCCGCACTTCGCTCTTGTTGTCCGTGAGTGGCTGGATGCCCACTTCCCTGGGCGTTGGATGGGTCGTCGTGGTCCACATCAATGGCCAGCCAGGAGCCCCGACTTGACACCGTGCGACTTCTTTCTTTGGGGGTGGGTAAAGGAAGAAGTCTACCGCACCAAACCGAGGACATTGGAAGAACTGGAGGACCGAATCGGGAAGTCATGTCCTCCATCCCGCCGGAGTTCCTGCTAAAGTCAGTGGACGCCATTCCTGGGCGGCTCCAGAAGCTGGTGGAAAGAGTTGGAGCCCACATTGAATTTTAGAGAAAACCTACCATGTATGCCTACCTTTTCATATTATTTCTTCTGAAATAAATGGATAATACACGTATTTTTTTACCAATCCAAAATAGGGAGCTACTTTCCGCCCACCCTGTATATATATATATATATATATATATATATATATATACGCGCGGCTGGCTACAAGGGCAAGAGAAGAGCGGAAACAATTTTATCCTCCACATCCTCCAACAAATCCCACAAATGAGGCGGGATGCTGCAGAGGGGTCGACCGCAGGTCGATCCTGAACTGTCGTTCGAAAACTTCAAAAAGTATGAGTGTCTCAAAAAAATGTATACAGACTTTGTACATGAAAATATTTTATTAACTAACCCGACGAGGAGCGATGTTTAGTATTTGAAGTAAAATATATGTGGCAACAACTAGTTTACTGACGCAGATGTTCAAAATGTTTGCCGTCAGCATCCAGTGCAACAGTGCCCCTCGTTGTGTTATTTAATAAATTATTTTCATGTATAAAGTCTGTATACATTTTTTTTAGACACCCTCTATATTTATATAGAGGGTGTATACAGTATATACGGCGGCTTTTCATAACTTTAAAAAAAGATTTTTCTCCAAATGTAAAATGTAGACACATGTACCATGTACGGTCGATTCACATAGTCCTGTAGGAAACATTTATATTTTTTTAACTTTATTTATCACTAAAAAAAACAGAGTCTCACAACAGAACTTTTTGAAAAGACTGTAACTATTTTCACTTTGGAAAAGGTAAAAACTATTTTTAATTGGACATGACCATTTCAGTTACAAAAGAGGTCACAATTGAAGTCACGAGTAAGGTCACAAATGAAGATAAAAAAATGAAGTCACAAATGAAGTCACAAGTGAGGTCACAAATAAAGTCATAAATGAAGTCACAAATAAAGTCATAAGTGAGGTCACAAATGAAACAATACCTCAATGTGTATATATAGACTTTATTTAATATATAAGAATGATTCCAATAAGGAAAAACACACGCGAGGCTTTATCTATAATTCTATCTATGGGATGTTAATGTACAAGGAGAGTGTATAGTACAAATGTACAACAGTACAACGAACGAATATGTCTTTGTGTTATATCATTAATGTTTACTTCACGATCTTCGAGTCCTTCAAATCAAAGCTGAAAGCAGGACAAGCAAAGCGATGGACAGTCCGAAGAAGTCACTGAGGAGGGAGGAACCTGCGAACAAAGCGAACGTAATAAGCGAATTATAAATTGGAAAGTAGGAAAATAGATAAATTGACCAGTTTTTTAAATGTTTTTAGTAATTAATATTGAAATTAATAAATATAAAATGTAAATATATGGTTAAATTTTGCTCAAGAAACGTTTAAAATGTTCTTAATTGAAATTGGTTTAATTTCAGATTTTTTTTTAATTGTTAAAGAAAAAAGTGTTTGCATGAGAGGTCAGAAACATACAAAAATTCACTACTGCGTTAAAAAAGAGATTATATCAATTGATTATAGATTATCAATTGATTGATTAGATTATATTAATTGAAAATTGAAAAATTGTTATGATGAACTTCGAAGAATTCGCACACACACACACACACACAAAAAAAAAAATATATATAATATATATATATGAGAGACAGATAGATAAACCGACACACAGACAGACAGACAGACAGACACACACACACAGACAGACACACACACACACACACACACACACAGACAGACACACACGGACAGAACGAGAGAGAGATGTATTGCAAAATAAAAGAAATTATATTCGTTCATTCGAAACTCGTTCTGCATGAATGTTGTGTACATTTGGAAAAAAGTTCGCCTAAAAAGTCTGAAAATCATAAAAAATTAGTAATTCGTAATATTCCATTTTTCTTTTGAAATTTTCTTTCTGGTAACAGTAGTGAAATTTCTAAAACAATTTCCAATCATTATTAATTAGTAATTTTTAATAGTTTTTAGAAACATTCCATTTTTAGGAAAACTTTATATTCAGAAATTGTACGTAATTCTTATGAACAATCCTACAAACACAGTTACCCCTTTATACAAACTCTATTTTTGTTTTTAAGTGATGTCCTGTTGGTGCATCGTGCTGATCAAATAACTTCGCACGTGTGAACACAAAATAAATGCGAGTTCAACATGCAGCACCAGAAAACTTAATTTTATATTGTCGAAAGTTTATTCAAGCTTAATTTGAGACCACGCAATGGCTGTTTTATTGATGAATTTAAAAGAGTCCAAATTGATGTATACTCGATTTACTTGCTACAGAAATCGAGTAAGCGCAAACTTTTTTTTTCTCCTTTATTGCTTCCTGACGCCCTCACTTCATCATTAACTTGTTTTTAGAGAACCAGAGGTTTTCTATATAGGGTTGGCTAAAATCGTCTGGCGTTAAATAGCTCGTTTGAAAAGGAAATGTTTCGCGAGACATTTTGCTGTTCCATCTTCGCGGAATTTCAAATGTTGAATGTTTTAATATCTTATGATACTTTTAGTAAGTATAGCCTTTGCTCTATACAAAGTAATGAAGTTTTTAACTGACTGAGAAGAAAACGATTGCCATCTTTCCACTTTTCATTTCGGTTTTACTTTGAAAATAAAACCGGATGCGAAACCTCCGGCTCTCATTTTAAGAGTATATAACAAACAGAATTTAAAAATATCGTTTTTAATTATATTTCTTGATTTATTTAGTAAGGAGGTCACTCAAAAACCAACATTACAAGAATCAATTCTGTGGATTTTTTTTTTTTTAATTTAGAAGTTGGCAACTCTGGAGGAGTTCCAGGCTTTACAAAGTTAATGAATTTATTTAAATATATATTTAAAAACTGTCGATCTTCAATATGCCAGTATGTATGTATGCCAGGCATACATGTTACAGAGAGCTTATGACTAAAATTCAAAAGCTGCGTACAGCGCATGCGCAGTAAGCCAGAGATGAAGTTGTGCGATGAAATATTTAATTTTTACCTCCATAAATACATATGAACTACATAATAAATATACCTAACACGCGCTGTAGCTGTGATAATGAATAGATGAAATACTTAGTAATGCTGCCAGTATGTTTCATCTATATACAGTATATTACTTACTTTATGTTACTTTATGGGAGTTCGAACGACGGTTCAGGATCGACTTGCGGTCGACCCCTCTGCAGCATCCCGCTTCATTTGCGGGATTTAGTGAAGCAAGGAATTGCTGTCTGATCTCCTCTTGCCCTCGTAGTCAGCCACGCAGGGACTTTGCACAGGGACTTTGCACAGGAATCTGTCCAGCTCTGTCCGACTCAGGTCGGTGTGCTGGACATTCCTCACTTCTTTTGGAAGGGCATTGAAAAGCTTTGGGTCTCGTATTCTGAGGGTATTTTCCATCCTCGTTTTCATGGCCCCTTGTCCCACCGCAGCAGGGACCGTACAAAATCTGCCTCTTCTCTCATTCCAGTTTGTTTCTATTTCATTTCTAAGGTTAGGGACATAGCCCTCAAGTATTTTCCATATGTATATTATTGTGTACCACTCGCGCCTTCTTTCAAGAGAGTAGAGTTTCAAGGATTGTAATGGAGAACAGTAGTCTTCACCTTCCATTTCCTCTATCTTTGACGTAAAATTCCTTTGTATAGTTTCATTGTGTGCAATGTCTCATTTTTTGTATGGGATTGTGAGTACTGAGCAATACTCAGTTATTGGTAGGAATAGACTCTTCCATAATTTGAGCATGATGTTTGCTTTTCTGCTGCGGAAGCTCCTCCAGATGATTCCCATTATTTTTCTAGCCGTTGTAATTTTCATGTTATAGTGCTCTCTGAATTCTGCATCCGACGATATTATTACTCCAAGATCCCTGATTTGTGGATTTGGTGTGTTTGGTTTGCAGAGTTTCTACCCTTTATTCTGTAGCTCCTTGTTATTACAATATTTTAGAAGTTGGGGTTTTTCTTCGTTGAACTTCATATTGTAGTCTTCTGCAAGCTGGAACAATAATGTTTCAATGTCATTTTGTAATTTTTGTATGTCACCTTCGCTCATTTTTGGGGGGGTTATTTGTGTGTTTGGCTTCCCCGTCTATCAACGGACCAATACTCTCTTTACACTGCATTTTCCGTTTCGTAAATGTGAAGTAGTATTTTCGGTTATTTTTTGTTTTCTCCAACCTTGTTTTCCTCCTCGTTTGTCTTATGTATGAATGTTTGCTTTAGATCCATTTCTATTTTGCCTAGTTTCCTCTCTAGTTTGAGTCTCCTTGCATAAGTTCTGCATCTGTGATGTTTTACGGTTTGTTTCCTTTGTCTAAAATCTAAATAGTGTCCTGATTTTCCTCTCGAGCTTGCTACATTTTCTTTTTTTTCTCTCTCTGGAACATGCTTCGGTAATATAGGTTTGGTTTCAGTCTCCTTTATACCTAGTATTTGTTCTGGAGTCTTCTCATGAAGTAGCAATTCCCAATGTACTTCCTTTAAATCTTTATTTACACTTTCCCAATCTACTTTCTTTGAATTTATGTTTAAGCCTTCAAATATCCCATCTGCCTCTCTAGGATGCGTTTTCGCACCTCTGGGTGCTAACTTCAATGTATAACGATTAGGTTATGAGAAATTTGTGTGTGTTACCTTTTTATTTATTATTATCTCATTGTTATTTGTCAAAATTAAATCCAAAACGTTCTCTTTTCTAGTGGCTTCACAATTTTCCTGAGTAAGAGCTTAATGTTCCATCATATCTAATAGAATCCAAGCAATAATGCTATCATCTTTTGTAATGTTGCCATGAAACTTCTCAACATATATGACTTCGTCATTTTTCTTCCATGTTATGAATGGGAAATTAAAATCTCCGCAAATTAAAATATTTGTTGCTGAAGTTTCAAGTAATTTTACCTTGTTTTCTATTTCACTAGTGGCAAATTGGAATTCACTTTTGGTGAGGTTTGGTGGTCTGAAGACGTCCATAATGGTTAGGTTCAGTTCTTTTACTTCTAAAATAATAATTTCGACTTTGCTGTTTGATTTGTTTACCTTCACCTCACATGTGTATGTTTTTCACGTAGATACAACACCCTCCCCCTGGTCTGGCCACTGTATCTGCTTTGTATATGTTGTAGTCCAGCAATGCTATTTCAATATTCTCGATGCAGTTTTCATAGCCTTTTTCACATTTATGTAAGTGTGTTTCCGTTAAGCATATGATATCTATGCTGATTTCCGTAGCTAAATTTTGCAAGTATTGTAATTTGTAGTCTGCATGGTCAGTATAGAGGCCTTGTATCAGAGCTGGGCACTTGCGGCATATTTTGCGGTACTGCGGTACTGCGGTACTACCGCACTACCAAACCGGTACCAAACCGGTACGCGGAAATTTGAATGCGGTAGCGGTACTGCGGTACTTTCAGCGATCCTTTGCGGTACTGCGTTATGCGGTACCGGTTTGCGGTTTGCGGTAGTACCGCAGTACCGCAGTACCGCAAAATATGCCGCAAGTGCCCAGCTCTGCCTTGTATATTTATATATAATACATTTACCGAGTTTCTAATCTTCGTGTTCGATTTCCTAAATAATGGTCATTTCCTGGTCGATATCGATTCCTGTTTGGTGTTATTGGTTGGGTCGCTGCATTTGGGAGTATTGGGATTGCGGCTCTTGATACCATTGTGGTTGTTGTATTATTGGAGGGTGGCGTTGAATAGAAGGGTGATGTCCGTAATGTTGTGGTGCATATATTTGCGGCGCTCTGTTTTTTCTTGTTAGAAGGGCAAGCTGTGTTTTTATTATATTCATTTCTTCTAAAACATATATTTCATTACTCTTGTTATTACTTCTATTTCGGATATGATCTGTTCTTTCCTGTTCTCTTCTTTAGGTACCCTTTATGTGAAAATACGGGCACTCTATGTTCAGGTATTTTTCTCCGTAATTGAGTGTCTGCACATACGAGGGTGGAAAAAGTTGCAGTTTGGTCCGTACCTGCATCTTCCATTCCTCATCATATAGAAGCATTTTTGGGGGTGATTGTACATGCAGTTTCAGCCATATTTGCACGAACCTGTTTTATAATATTTGCATATGGCCCGTCGTTTAAATTCCCTTCGAGTCTTATGTGATTCGATTTCCTTCTTCTGCTCCGCCACCACTTCTTCCCTACTCAGTGTTTTTTTTTTGTCTTCGGGTGTATTTTCTATCTCTCTCGTTTGCCGGGGTATTTCTTCAGCTGAAGCTGCTTTCGCCCCTCCCTATGATTTTGTTATTTATTCTATTTATCACTTTCCTATTTTCTAAATTCATGCATTCGTAGTGTATAATACATTTTATGGACAGAATGAATTTTAAGCCCGTGGTCTGGTCTGCTTCATTTTTGCAATCGCAGAGCTGGTGCGCAGCGCATTCCATTAAACATAATCCAACTCTATTCAGCTTTCTGAATTTACTGCAATTTACAAATTTCTTCGTATTTTTTGCCATTCTTTCCTTTATTTTTCCTCTTTTCTTCTCACTTCTTAAATTTCGTCTCGAAAACTCAACCTTCCCGTTTTATGGCTCTTCCGAATTTTGCCTGACCTTCTTCCCCTCTATAGGCCTAATGTACAAATCTCAGGAGCTGTTTTTCCGTTCGAATTATTGTTTTAAATTTATGTTTCAATTGATGTTTTTTCTTTGTGCAAACTATATGACACCAGCTTTCACTTAATAAATTATTATCGCGAATTCACTGATATTTAATACACACTGGTATAAGACAGAATTTACCGCTGAACTTATAAACACTAGTTATTTCGATATTACACAGAGTGGAAACAAAACTACGGTCACACCACGAGGTAGAAACACGCTCCTATAATATATATATATATATATATATATATATATATATATATATTTTATACGAACTTCTAATTTATCTCTAAAATTTTAAAAACTAAAGAAGAATTCTTTTATTTTCATAAATCGAATTATTATGAATAAAAAAAATTTCCTAAAAGTTACTCTCCATTTTTTAAAGCAGGTTCGATTTTATGTACTTGCATTTTTTTTTGTTTTTGTTTTTTGCAAAAAACAAATTCTGACAAAATGAAAAGCATTCTTATTTAACCTAACCTAGTCTAACCCTAACTCCAACCCAGTCCTATCCCTAACTTCACCTAACTCAACTTAATGTAATTCTAATCAAATCTATCTCATGCAAATATAATGAGGTTCGACTTTATGTAAGTACACTCCAAAAATTGCCCACTGCATCGACAGGGTGTCCCATAAACCCCTCTATTCCTGAACATTTTTCCATTAGGATAGGGTGAGAGTAAAGTGGGTAAATGGACCTATGGGACACCCTGTACTGTAGAATGAAGAGCAAAAATATAGAGTAATTGTACTCTGACAAAAAGTAAAGTATTTCAAGAATACACTGATACTAGGTCGACAGTAGATGAAGAGCAACTCTCTAATGCAAGGAGTAATTGGTATTCTCAATCTTTCATCTACTCAACCTGTCAACTCTGGAACGACCTTCCTCAGTCCATCTTTTCCCTTCTCTATGATATCCATTCTTTCAGAAGCAGCGTGTCAAGGCATCTCGAAAACTCTGGACCTTGAATTTGGCTCTCTCCTTCTTCTTTCTTCTCCTTCTAATACCCTTTCTTCCTGCACAAAAAAAAATCAAGCGGTTCTCTTCTTGACAAATTTGGTTCTTTGAAACTAAATACTGCAAATAATAGAAAAAAGTACACTTCTTGGGATTAAAGAAAATATTTTACTTAATTCTCGGTGTACTTTCGGCCTCTACTAAATGTACTCTTCAAATATTTTAGATTCCGAATACAGTTAGTCCTCTTTTTGCTCTCCGTTCTAAAACAGACATAATGGACAGTGTTTTAGGGTGGAAAGGGTGTCCCATAAGTCCCGTCGCATAGTAAAATTTATTTTAAATTAAATTTACATTAGAACGAAAACAAATGTTCAAACTGATGTGTTGTTTTGGGACCAGTGGCGTACTAAGGGGGGTGCGAGGGGGGGGGGCGGTCCGCCCAGGGTGACAGCCACGGGGGGGGTGTGCCATCGGGAGAGTTGAAATACCAGTACAAGTTTTCAAACCAAATGAAAAATTCGCCAAAGTAAGAAAAAAAATTAAAAATGTTCAAACTATTGCAACAGCTTAATGATAATTTCCACTATAAAATAAATTTTTATTTTCATTGGCAATACAAAATTTACAAACGAAAAATTAAATATTTTATAAAAATTACATCGAAAGGCGAACGTTTGTTGACGTTTTAGTCATCAGTTTGTTGAGCATAGCCAGCTGGCTGCAACTGACATTCCAAGTCTTGTTCACTTGACACTGTGACTCCACATACGTACATGAGGTATGTTTCATTAAATAATTATGATAAAGCATTTGTACTAAACTTTAGACTTGACTTTTTTTCTACAACCATGACTACTGAAGTAACGATGATGTGTATGACTGAGTGAGTTTTTTATGATGACTACGTGGTGATCTTACGATGGTGGTGGTGATATGACTGCATGATTTTTTTAATGCAACTACATGGTGATGTTAAGACAGAGAGAGTGATGATGTGACTGCATGGAGATGTGTTAATGCTTCCATGCTTAATATAGTAAACACCGTTTTAGATTTACATCAACAACTACAGTACTATTCTATACTGAATTAGTACTAATGCTTATTGGCTTAGTCAAGTTCAACAATTTTACAATGTCCAGTGTAGTGTCATTGTATATTTAATATGTTGTTAATGCTTACTGCTTATTAAATAATGATATCAATTATAATAGCTAGCGTTATACCATACGATATTGAATTAGTGTTAATGCATTGGCATTGATAATTAATTGTCTCTGCTTGTCTGGGTTGATATTACAGTGGCGGCTCGTCGGTAGGCACTGCGGAACTGCAGTACCCCTAAATTTTTTATTTACAATTGAAATAATCAAGAACAATATAAGGATGAGCTCACTGAATAACTTTTTCAATAACTTTTGAAACTTTTATTCATTGCTCAATGCTCATCCTTTTATTTCAGTAATTATTTCAACCCATTCTTAGAGACAGCACCCCTAGAATTTTTAGTCACGAGCCGCCACTGAACTTGATAATCTGATAACTCAATGGGTATCTGGTTGGAAAAAGTTTGAGAACCACTTGTTTGAAGCTTTTCAGTTGTAATAAATTTTTTTTACTTCTTTATTTACTGGATATACTGTTAATTTTCATTTTGTCAGTGGTCTCAATGGGTATCTGGTTGGAAAAAGCTTGAGAACCACTTGTTTGAAGCTTTTCTGTTGTAATAATTTTTTTTTACTTCTTTATTTACTGGACATACTGTTAATTTTCATTTTGTCAGTGGTCTCAACGGTATCTGGTTGGAAAAAGTTTGAGAACCACTTGTTTGAAGCTTTTCTGTTGTAATAATTTTTTTTTACTTCTTTATTTACTGGACATACTGTTAATTTTCATTTTGTCAGTGGTCTCAACGGGTATCTGGTTGGAAAAAGTTTGAGAACCACTTGTTTGAAGCTTTTCTGTTGTAATAAATTTTTGTTACTTCTTTATTTACTGGATATACTGTTAATTTTCATTTTGTCAGTGGTCTAGTTATTTGTGAGTAATGCTCATAGTTTTCTACTTGCAAACATAATATATTTTTCTGTTGTTTAACTTTTAAAATTATTTATGGGGGGTGCCAAAGGAAGGATCCGCCCCGGGTGCCAAATACTTTAGGTACGCCCCTGTTTGGGACTTTTTTTTGGCAGGTAGAATAACACGCAATGGCTAATATGGAAGTGAGTTATAAGGAAGTGAGGAAACGGCCTGGGAGCCCTTTTCCTCACGAGTGTAACTCACTCCCATATTAACCATTGCGTTATTTTACCTGCAACAAAAAAAAAGTTCCAAAAAAAGACATCAATTTGAACATTTGTTTCAGTTCTAATGTACTGCTTTTGTAAATTTAATTAAAAATAAATTTTCCTATAAGACCAGAATTATGGGACACCCTGTATACTTAATTCAGTTTTGACCTTGTGGAAGTTAATTTTACAATTTTATGTAGATCCGCTTTATTTTACTTGCACGTATATTTTCACCTTCAGAACTATTTGTATATTTTCTCCTTCAGAACTATTTTCAAACTACTAAATATTAAATAAAAAGTTTCAAGATCTCTCGTTGTTGCTGTTGAAAGTAAAGCATTTAATTTAGCATCGCGTTTAACGCATGACGGGTACGGCTGTTCACATGAAACACAACCTCGTACTAATCTTATGCTAAACTTTGTGACATGAAATCTACAAAATTCGCAATAAACAAATTCCATTTTAGAGTTTTGTAACGTGAATTATTGTACTTTTCCAGAAGTAACTTGTATCCAGAGCTGGGCACTTGCGGCATATTTGCGGTACTGCGGTACTACCAAACTACCAAACCGGTACGCGGAAATTTGAATGCGGTAGCGGTACTGCGGTACTTTCAGCGATCCTTTGCGGTACTGCGTTTATGCGGTCCCGGTTTGGTAGTTTGGTAGTACCGCAGTACCGCAAAATATGCCGCAAGTGCCCAGCTCTGCTTGTATCTTCTTTTTTTTAATGCAGGAAAGAGGAGCCAAGGCACATTGTTGAGATTTTGCATATTTATTGGCTAAAACCCTAAATTTTGATGTTAATAATTGGAAAAATGAAATAAAATTGTTTTTCATAGATATTTTCGTGTATTTTGAATTCTCGTTTATTTTTCCAAAAATAATCACATTTCAGTGAATGAAATCACAATTAATATTTGATTAAAGAGACTTGTTTTTTAATGCGAAAAAAAGATAATATTAAAATTATTGAATAATTCCGATAAAGCGATAAAGGAGTTTTATTTTGATTTTAGGTGAGTAGAAATAAATATGAGAAAATGAAGTGACTTTTCAAGGTTTATTTTCAAACTCAAATTTTTTTTTCGAAAATTACAACATTTGCATTTTAGATTTAAAAAAAAAAATCACATTTTTAACGTTTTATATTTCCAAACTTTTCCAACAGATTTTGCAATTCGTGATACACAATTAGCTACACTATTGTCGAGTTTACCTTGACAGAAGTGCTACTTTCTGCTACTTTGTCGATGCCACCCGTGAACTTGTTTTAAAACATCCTCCCTCTCTTTTTCATTTTTCAAGGTCATGGTATTTTTCAAGGTCATGGTATTATTTTTGTATTTCTTTAAGACTTTCATACGGAAAGCGTTTTAATTTAATTCGATGTTTAAAATTTAGGTCCAATAATATTATGATTATTTTGCATAACAAAAGTCTTTTATAATCATTTTTACAACCTTAATCATCTTCGCAAAGATTAGTAGCACTTTCGCACTTAAATAGTATTCCATTTTGGTCAAACTCAACAAAATAAATTTTGGCCAAGTTTTTTTAAAAAATCTGAACAGTGCGCAAGGGCGAACGACCGCAAAAATACTTACCAAATTAATTTATTTATATACGATAATTTCAAACTTTCTCAGTATGCAAACTAGTTTTACAGGCTTCTATTTGGACTTTAAAATTATATCATTTCATTCAAAATTAATATAAATACGAAAGATGCCAGATAAACGATGTTTCACTAAGATATCTTATCAGGAAGTGAAATAGTTTTGTAAAATAAGGAATGTTCTTAAAAATATGAGATGAGTGGCATTCCTGATACTTTTCAAACCCAAGGAAGTTTTATAAAGTCTACAGTACGTAAAGCAGAGTTGTTCCTTAATTAAATAATTAATCGAGAAGGATAATGAAGGAGAAGACATTACCCACGATGCAAAGAGTTTATGAGCATTTGTAAAAGAAGGAAAACAAGTCTGATGACGTGTATCTATGGAAGCAATGAGATGAAAAGAAAATTTGAAAAGGTTGTTTCAATACATTTATCTATTCCCTTATCAGATTCCCAATGAAAAGATCTCGAACTGGCTACATTCACGCCTCTCGTCATTCCAACTAGATTACATGAACAAAGTCAAATTTCTTAAGGTCTACATTTGACCTTAGGCAAGTCAATTTTATTCCAGCTCAGCTATATGCAAATACATGAGGTTATTTTTTGCGGGCGCTCGCCCTTGGCCCCTCCTTCCTGCATAAGAAAAATGCATGCAGTTCATAATTTAAATAGAAATAAATAATTGCAATATATAGTTCAGATTTTAAATCAAAACAACTTAATCTAACGTTAACTAACGTAAATCTAACCTAACTCAACCTAGACCTGCATAAGGTCAAGCTTTTCAGTCTTAAGTATGTTTGAAGATTTTACGAGTTTCAACTTTATGTAGTTCGTTTTTTGTTCCCCTACTGTCTCCACCCGTGTTATCGAACTGGCGACCCGCTAACCATTTTTATCCGGCCCGCGACGGTCGGTAGAAAAATAAAATAAATTGCTCAATTTCTCTTTTAGACAAAAGATTTCTGAATAATAAATAATAATAACAATAATAATAATAATAATAATAATAATTCTTACTTCGTAGCTGGCCACGAGGGCAAGACGAGAGCTGAAAGCAACTCTCTCATCCATCAAAGCCCGCCAATGAGGCGGAATATTGCAGAGGGGTTGACCGCAGATCAATCCTGAACCGTCGTTCGAAGACAACAAAAGTAAGAACAAACGTAGTAACTATAATAATCTATAACAGCAATGCCCAACCTTGGGTACGCCGCGCTCTTTTAGTTGGTAAGCAAAAAAGGTCATATATATATATATATATATATATATATATATATATATATATATATATAATATTTAGGAGAAATCCAATGACAAGGAGGAATGTAAATGCCATGAAAAGTCTTCTTTAATGCGCAACGTTTCGAGCAAATACGCTCATCTTCAGGCTGTATGATAACAATGTGAAATTAAAATCAATAATTGAATGAAAAACAAGACAAAGAAAATTTCTATAACCTATTCATAAAGGCAAACTTTAAAAGACTGAAAAAAGAGGGTTAAATTCTAAGTTATACAGATTTACATTTAAAATTAAGAAGCTATTTTTAAATACATATAGTAAATTTTTCACATTTACTATATGTATTTAAAAATAGCTTCTTAATTTTAAATGTAAATCTGTATAACTTAGAATTTAACCCTCTTTTTTCAGTCTTTTAAAGTTTGCCTTTATGAATAGGTTATAGAAATTTTCTTTGTCTTGTTTTTCATTCAATTATTGATTTTAATTTCACATTGTTATCATACAGCCTGAAGATGAGCGTATTTGCTCGAAACGTTGCGCATTAAAGAAGACTTTTCATGGCATTTACATTTCTCTTTGTCATTGGATTTCTCCTAAATATTAAATTGAAGCTCTGTAGAAGCAACCCGCATGATTATATATATATATATATATATATATATATATATATGAAAATTATTTCACGAAGGTAACACGTGAAAAATATTTATGATGAATAAAACCACGAAGGAAAGGAAACACAAAATGGTGCTCAAGCGCTTTCGTCTAATGACATCCTCAGGAACACAGTGTTCCTGAGGATGTCATTAGACGAAAGCGCTTGAGCACCATTTTGTGTTTCCTTTCCTTCGTGGTTTTATTCATCATATATATATATATATATATATTATATATATATATATATATATATATATATATATATATATATATATATATATATATATATATATATATATATATATATGAAAATTATTTCCAGGTTGCAAATTGATAATTATAGTCATGATAATGTTTTCAAAAGTAATATTACCTGAAGGTGAATAACCAACAACTTTTCCGACTGCGGGTTTGCATACTACCCAGTTTACCATCCAAATAAATTGAACTTTAATTTAATGACAACGTGGAAACCAAATTCAAAGTTTTTTTATTCAGTACAGATGTCGATGAATATCATTTGAGTGAATCTAACTTTTACATGAAGTTAAAAATTCAAGATTGAACGCCACAGTCCCTTCCCTATGGTTTTGGTTAAGTGGTACCACCCTCCTTCTTTAATATTAATACTCGGAAAAGCATGGTGGCAAAAAGTGGTACGCCGACCTAAAACGGTTGGAACCCCTGATCTATAATATACAGTACTATACGATATAATTATAATAATAGTAATGTATTATTAATAATAATAATACATATGTACATACATTAACAAGTTCTCGTTTTCCAGTGGATTGGGATGAGAAGGCAAAAATAGTTCGGATGCGAAAGACAGAAAGTAGTAAAGAAGAGAAGTAGTAGAGACTAAACTGCGCATATCCGTTCACATACTCATCCTGGTGGGCCAGCTTCCCCTCTTCCCACCACACAATGGCTAAATTGCATACCTAAGGGGTCCATCATACGCCATGCGTGATGGCGCTTCCAGAATTTGTCAGGAATAAAAAATAAAGAGACACAATCCTTATTCGCATAATTCTAACAAACCTGTTCGATTCGAATCTACTTGTAGCCGTTTCTCGCGCATCACCCAGATCAAGTCCACGCTTATTCACGCAGTTATTCACAATGTCTATCCGTCTTCTTCTCGGCCTTCCTCTCCTTCTTCTGTCTTCGCAGACACTCTTATAACTATTTTCACAATTCTGTCATCTTCTATTCTTTTTATATGTCCAAACCACCTTAGCACACTTTCCTCAATTTTCATTTTCACTGACTTCTGAGCACTACGTCTTTCCAGAACCACAAGATTTCTTACTTTGTCAGTCCGACGTACGCCACACATACTCTTCAGATTATCCATCTCAACTGCTCTTGCCCTCGTCTTCTCCCTTTCATGTCATGGTAACGTTTCACACCCATACAAACGTGTCAGTACTAACACACCTTCATGTAAACATCACGCAACTTCTCTGCCCAATCTCTTCTCACAATCGCTTTCAACGCACCTGCCATCTTTCTTCCTGGATTCACTTTATTGCTAACTTCATCCGCACGCGTACCTCTTTTGTTCAATACACATCCAAAATACTTAAAAGACTCTGCCACCTCTAGCGTTTCAACACTCACCATCACATAACAGTCCGAATTTCCCTCTCTTTTCACAATCAATAACTTGCTCTTACCCACATTCACTTTAAACAATCTCCTCTCGCACATCGCCACAAAACTTTCAACAGCCTCTTATATATCACACTCACTCTGGACAAATAGCACACAGCATCATCCGCATACAACGGATTCGAGAGGCCCCACCAGATTCATTTCACTTTCTAGCACTCGCACTTTCACCTCTCTCATACTCCATCCATAAGCAGGTTGAACAGCTACAGAGACATCACACATCCTTGATGCACACCAACATTCATATCAAACCATTTGCTCAGTTCTTTATCTACTCTCACACATGCCATACTTCCATCATAAAAACTCTTCACCGCATTCATGATTCTACCATCAATCCCTTAAATACTCAAGGCCTGCCATAATAATTCTTCATTCACGCTATTATACGTTTTCCTAAGGTCCATAAATGCCATGTAAGCCTTGCAATCCCCTTCACATGCTTTCTCAATCACTTGTCTCACTGCAAACACTTGATCCTCACAACCTATTCCACCTCGGAACCCTCCTTGATCATCGCTCACCAAACATTCTGTAATTTCACGAATTCTTCCAATCACTATCCTGCAATACACCTTCTCAGCCACATTCAACAAACTTATACTTCTGTAATTCTTACATTCACTCCTTTCACCTTTCATTCTGTACAATGGAATAATTACTGCCTTCTTCCAGTCTTCAAGCACACTCCTATTTGTCCATGAGTTTTGACAAATGTACCACAACTACTATAACCCTTTCAAACCCCCATACGTAATCATTTTTCCATATATTCCATCCATATCTGCTGCGTTTCCGCTTTTCAGGGTGCAAATCGCCTCTTTAACTTCATCCATAGTTATACTCTTCGGCATTCTGTCACCCAAAATGGTGATCCCAAAATGGTGTCACCCAAAATGGTGTCACCCAAAATGGGTGCACACACATTTCTACATTACTGTACAGTCTTTACAGCCACACCTACACTTTTCTTCCTAAGTATATATATTGTAATGTATATGGTTGTAAATTGTGACTTGGTCCGCAATTGATATGGACCGTGACTTATTTTTGGTTGGCAAGGTACTGGTATTGATGGATACCGTAATGAAATTGACTGGATTCTTCGGATCTGATATATTTGCATGTCAGTTATAAATAGATATAGAGTGTAACATATTTGTGGATAGTAGTCTATTATGACTTGATCCTCTGGATCCAGAGATTCTATCTTTAGTTTTAAATTGATAAGTAATTAGTTTTAAATTGATAATTATTTAGTTTTGTAAAAATTGGTTCTTGCCAATGTACAGGCAGTTTTTACATAGTGGAGCCGCCTCGATGGGCCGACGTGGCCTCTAGTGTGCCCACTATAAAAATTTCTTATGTTCTTATGTTCCTTGTGGTTCGGAACCCACGTAAAATTGTAGGTCCCCTCCGCCACCACGGAGGACATGCACAATACACAATTACGAACACAGTTAGATAGACCAGCCATGAGTGGATCCTAGGGTCTTTGTTGATCTGAAACATTATAACATTATAACAAGTCCTTCTCATACCACCAAATCCTACCATATTTATACGTTATCTGCACTCCTTTTATCTCTTCCACCCATTAAACCCTCGAAATATTCCTTCCATCTTTTCCGTAGATCTGCATCCGCTTTGAGCTTTCTTCAATTTCCTTTCTGTATTTTTGCACTCCCTTCCAAAGTAATTTTCAATTCTTTACATAATTCACATTCATCCTCCTTTCAAATTCATGATTTACTCTCTGTTTCTTCTGTCACATTATAGGTTCTTCACACTTCTCTTACTTTCTTCATACACCCTCTTTCTTCTTCCTCTTTCTTCTCTATCACGATTACCCTGAACATACACAACATCTATTATAATAAGATATTACAATTAGAAATGATAATAAATTATTGACCCTGCGATTGGAATTTTCTTTGCAATCCGGTCCTGTCTTTCCCGTAAGTTGGATACATTGATCTACACCACTCGTACTCGATGTAAAGCAGAAAAATATATTGCGTAATGCATTCAGAAGAAAGAAAATTTCTAATAAATAAACTTAATAATTACCTCCAAAAAACTCAATTTTTACCATTCTCAGTCAAAGACAAAGAACTTTCTAAGAGAAAGAAAAATTTATTGATTTTCCACTACTATTATTAATACTGTATATGTAAAAGCTTCTATGCGTTCATTCCCTCTCTTTTGAAGCGATGTTCAGTCAATTCAATTAAAGTTTAAAATTTCACGTTTTTATCATGTGAGAAAATATTATATGGAAAGTTGTTATAATTGTTTTACTCCAGATAATAAAACTCGCTATGCAGTAAACAAAAACAGTTTGTGAACTATTTGTTGTATTTAAAGGGGAAGTGTGTGTGTGTTCAGTAAACTTATTCAGAGCGAAGTTTCAAACAAAAAAAAATCTCAGAATGCGACAGATCAGATAGCAAATGACCACTGTGAAACCAAAGTAAAATAGAGAAATATAATAGTGAATTGTTAACTGATACACACACACACACACATATATATATATATATATAATATATATATATATAATATATATATATATATATATGTATATATATTTTTTCTATCCTGCCAGTAAAGCTTATCATTATCATCATATTATATATTAGTATGTTCCAATATATAATTTTTACGTGCTCATTTTATTTCTGCATACCTTTCAACCTTTCAAATGTTTCGTGCAATGATTCTTCATTTCACAAAAGTCATTCCACAAAGCTTGTCGCCCCTCCTCTCGAGTTGGCCTGGTGAAGTAGTGAGTTGGTTTCTTGTACTCTCCACCTCACATAGCCAGATACGCCCGGCTCATCGGGGATTGTTCTGAGCCAGGCGTCTAATCTTCTTTTCAAGATGTCCACCGCAACACGCTAGTGTTCCTTAGGTCATTGGACAGCTGATTAAACAGTCTTGGTCCTCTCACAGCAAAACTATTTTCTTCAGGGTTAAGGATGTTCCCTGTCTAGCCTTCAATTTGGGAACACGACACAGTTTTTCTTTTCTACTTTCCACCGTTGTTTGGGGAGTTACGGGGTTCAGAGTAAGATTAGGGACTAGTTTCTCCATTATTTTCCAAGTGTAAATAATGGTGTATCTCTCTCTTCTCCTTTCCAATGAATATAGGTTTAATTCGCGTAACCTTTCCCAGTAATTTAGTTCTTTGCACCCATTGATCTTGGCTGCGAAGCTTCTCTGAATCCCTTCTAGCTGTCTAAATGTCTTCTTTTTATATGGGGATGTTAGGACCGAGCAGTATTCCAATTTGGGTATGATCAGTGTTTCCAGTAGAGGAATCATTATATTCCTATCCCTTCGTTTAAAGGTTCTCAATATCTGCCCAGTTATTCCCTTTGCTCTGTTTACTGCTATCTTATTTTGTGTTTCAAATTTCGCATCATCACTCATTACAACTCATAAATCTTTTGCTTTCAAATTTCTCTGAATTTCCTGTCCATTTGGGGTATAGTATTCCATGGATTTTAGGTCCTCTCTTTTTCAGTACCGTAAGAGTTGAAATTTCTCAGTTTTAAACTTCATATTGTTGTCTTCTGTCTACTTGTAGATTCTGTTCATGTCTGTTTGTAGAGATCCTATATCTTCTGGGTTTCTTATTTTTCTACTGATCTCTTTGGCATCGGCAAAGGATGTTACTATGCTGTCTCTGGGAACGTCCTCATCTATGTCAGTTAGCATGATTATGAAGAGTAGTGGAGCTAATACTGTTCCTTGTGGTACTGAGCTAAGGACCTCTGATTCTGATGAAGATATTCCTTGTACTGTAACGACTTGACGCCGCTCACTAAGGATTTATGTATTATGATTCCATGGTCACACTTGTCGAACGCTTAGGCAAAGTCTGTGTATATTACATCATAGTTTTCATTACTTTCCAGTGCATCAATAATGTTAATGTTGTATTCCATTAGTTGTGATAGGCATGATCTGCTTGACCGAAACCCATGTTGGTTATCATTGAATTTTTTCTGAGTTTCCAAAAAAGTCATAGATTTTCTCTCTAACTATTCTTTCAAATATTTTAGTGAGATGAGATGTAAGCGACACTGGCCAAGAGTTTTTGGCCTCGGATCGATATCCTCCTTTATATATTGGGACTATGTTCGCGTTCTTCAGGATGCCCGGTATTTCTCCCGTGTCTAGTGATCGTCTCCATATCCAATATAGGGGCTCAGCGATTGCATTCTTGCAGTTTTTGATCAGTGTGGCATTCCATTTGTTCGGTCCTGCTGCTGAGTGTGCTTTTAGTTTCCCTATAGCTTGTGTAATATCATCTGTCGTAAAGTCGAAGTCCGTTATACTTTCCACTTGTAGTTCTTCAAAGAACGCGTTTTTATCGCATATCAGTTTGTCAGTGTTTGGGATACTGAAAGATGATTCGTACTGAGCTCTTAATATTTCAGATATTTCTGTTAGATCATCAGATAAAGCACTGTCTTCGTCTTTCAAAGGTCCGATAGTCGTGTAGTTTTTCGACTTCCTTTTTGCAAAATTATAGAAGTACTTTGAGTTAACCTTTAACACTTCTATAGCGTCGTCTTCTTCTTTTTCTGTATGCTTCTCAATTAGTTCCTGTATGATGCAATCGATACTCTGCAGTTTATCATTTAATATTTTTCTGATGTTATCTTTACAGTTACTTAATTTTGCAGTAACTTTTTTTCTCTTTCAGAACAATGACCTCTTTCGTGTCTCGAACCTGCTTCTCTTTCTTCTTTGTTGTATTTTTGGGACATGTTTTTCCACAATTTCCAGCGTCTTCTCCTCTAAGGTCATTAGTATCTCTTCCGTTATTTTGGCCTTGAAGATGGTTTTCCAATCTATTACTTCCATGCTGGATGCAACACCTTCCCAGTTTATAGCTTTGGAGTGAAAATTAAAAATTTCGAATTTGCTTCTTTCTGTTGTTCGTGTTTTTACCTTACCTGTTGCTTTTATATTGGTTGTTATTTCAATAATGTTGTGATCCGATATTATAGTTGGGGATATTTCTACGTCATCAATTAGGTTGCTGTTGTTTCTGAGTACCAGATCTAGGCAGTTATTGTTGTTGTTGTTGTTGTTGGTTAGCCGATCAGCCCACCCTGATCGAGCAAGCCGGCCGCACGCAGGTAACCGATCGCCCTCTCCGGAGTCTACCAGAGGTTCAGCGCACTAGTGATGCTGTGTTGTGTTCTATGTTGTGCTAGAGAGGTACAGTCTGTCATAATGTGTTCAATTGTTTGTGGTGTTTCCTGGCACAGGTGGCAGGTGTCGTCTGTGGAGTTGTCTAGTCTGTGTTTATATGTCTGTAAGTTGGGGTGATGTCCACATCGGAATCATGCTAAGTTAACTCGATCCGATCTGCTCAGGCTGGTCTCTGACCTGTCAATGGGTGGCGGCTTCGCACCTAGGACCGCATTCGGACCGAGTCGTGTCAGTACTTTGTGGGTTAGGTGTGTGTGTGTGTGTGTGTGTGTGTGTGTGTGTGTGTGTTTTCTGTATTGTGTGATGTCTCTTGGGCGTGGTATAGAATGGAGTATTTGGTTATAATGTCTCTCCGGTGTTACCTTAATGGTGCGAGGTGTTGGTGCATGATTGTACGGGGTGTCAGGAAATGATTGCCCCCCCCTGTAGAGCAAAAACTAGAAGAGATAGATAAAAACCGGCGAGACCACTTGAAAGAGCGTTAAAATCTGAATAAAAAACATTATATTCTATTCCTGTGATTTTAATTCTTACCATTTTTTTCCCCACAGAAACCATGGCATCATCTATTTTGAACGATTCAGAGAAAAAGCGAGTTCTTGACCGCATTCGAGCTGTCACATTTCGCGAAGCAAAGGAAGTTGGTGCAACTTTCATAACTCGACACTGGGTGGCTGAGAGATTAAAAAGATCAGAAGACTTTGTCAAAAGGAATTGGAATAAGAATCCTGAAGATTGTGAAACAGAATTTCGAGGAGGAAGACCGGAGAAATTATCTCAAGAATCGAAAGACATTGTGCTTGCTGCATCACGGCGCCGAAAGAAGAGCTGCTCTGAGGTAGCGAAAGAGATACTTATCCGTCGTGGTAAGATAGTCAATCGGCAACTTGTGCATCAATTTCGAGTTCGCCAAGGCTTGAGTGCTTGGCATGAAATAGCTAAGCCACGGAAGAGTGATCTTAATATTGAAGATCGGCTATGGTTTTGTGATTATCTTGAGGAATGGACGGAAGACGATTTCCTTCACTTGGTTGTCAGCGATGAATTCTTCGTTTATGTCTCCAGAAAACCAAATTTTCAGAATGATCGGGTTTGGGCAACAACTCCTGATGATGTCCCAGACGACCAGAAGTATCGAAAAATAGTAAAAAATCCAGCATGTGTGGGTGTTTTCATTATGTTCTCTATTCGGAAGCTCATCTGGGTTATCAAACCAAGAGGAACCAGTTGGGATGGGCCTTATTTTCGAAATGTAATTTTAGCCCAACATGTAATTCCGTTTTTGAAAGACCCGAGTGTGTTTTGGATGTTGAACAGGCAACCTTTCTTCACGACAAAGCCCCCTGTATGAAAGCACTTGCGACTCAACAACTGCTTAAGGACAATAACATTGATTTTTTCGGAAATAATGAATGGCCTGGCAATTCTCCCGATCTTGATGTCTGTGAACATGTCGGATCCATCATGAAGGATCGGGTGGAGTCCTTAATGCTGGAACAACCCATTCAGAATCGGTATTCAACAGAAATTATGACTGCAAAGATCAACGAAGTCCTTGAAGAAATGAGTCATGATACCGATCTCTTTGAGACACTTCTGGGATCATACCCCCGTCGATTAATGGCCGTCAGAGCTGCAAATGGGGGCAACACCCGATATTAAAACAAGTGTTTTTTATTCAAAATTAAACGCTCTTTCGCGTGGTTTTGTCTGTTTTTTCTATTCCTTTCAGTTTCTTCTGTACAGGGGGGGGGGGCAATCATTTCCTGACACCCTTTACATGTAGTAGCAAGGGTGTTGTGGGTTAGTTGTCGCTGCTGCCGTAAATTGTGTTCCCCTCATGTTTAAATGTTCCCTAATTTTCAGTATTTTTGTTTCTGTGTGCAGGTGTTCTATTGGTGTTATTTGAGTACATCCTGTAATGATACGAAGTGCGTTGTTTTGTATTGTCTGTAAGGTGTTTATGTGTGTGTTTGAGATAATGGATGCCAAGCATGGGCTAGCATAGTCCATATCTGAGCGAATATATTGTTTGTATATGAGTGATGTTGTTTCCTGCTGGTGTCCAAAGTTTGTGCCTGTTAGTACCCTAAGCGTGTTAAGTCTTGAAGTACATTTGTTTTTAATATCCTGAATGTGGTTTGCAAAAGATAATGATGTGTTGTATGTGACCCCAAGTATTTTGGCCCTGTGAGTTTGTGGAATGTTGGTGTTGTTTAGTGTAAGCTGTGGAGTTATCTGGTGTTCTTTTGTGTTGCTTGTTAGCAAGGTGATGGTTGATTTTGTGGGCGCTACTTTGAGTCTATTGAGTGTGAGCCAGTCTCGTATACTGTTTATGTATGTTTGTAGGTTATTTGTAGCGGTGTCGATGTTGTTGTGGGTGGATGTTAGAGTGATGTCATCTGCATATGATGATAAGGTAAGCTTGTTATCTATGGGTGTTGAAATGTCATGCATGTTTAAGTTGAACAGTGTTGGTGAGAGAACAGAGCTTTGAGGGACCCCGTTCGGAAAAAGCTTGTTTTTAGATGACTTGCCATTAAGTGTGACATGTGAGTATCTTCCCGAAAGATAGTTGCTCAGCCACCTTTTGGTGTTATTGTGCATGTTTGTGTTGAGTATTTTGTTTATGAGAGGAAGCGTGGGATAGCATCAAATGCTTTACTAATGTCTATTGTTGCTAATAGTGTACGTTGAGCTGGTCGTCTGGAACTGATGTCATCCATGATGTGTTGCGTGAGGTTAGTGAGTAATGTCGTGGTTGAGTGGTGAGGTCTGAATCCATGATGAGTAGGCGATAGTGGTATATGTGGGTTGGTGATTTGTAAGATTAATCTTTCTGTTACTTTGGAAGGTGTGCATAGTAAAGTAATGGGTTTATAAGAAGCTGGTTCCGTTGGATTTTTTTTTGGTTTGAGTAGTGTAATAATTTTACCTTGTTTCCATATGTCAGGAATAATACAGTTTTGGTATGAATATCTGCTGATGTTTGTGAGAGCTAGTATTCTTTGTGGGCCCAAGTGTTTAAGGTGTATGTTAGATATGTTGTCTGGTCCAGTAGCCTTCGAATTCTTAAAGTTTTTGATGATCTTGGTGGTCTGGTCTGTATTGAAGGGCGTAATGGTCGTGTCGTGTCTGTAGGTTTTCTCGTGTCTGGCTGTTTGTCTGTCTGCGTGTTTCTAGTTGTTGTCTCTTTTTAAGTGACTTATCTTTGCGTAGTGATTAACTAGAATGTTAGCTTATTGTGTATATGTTGGGATATTATTCTGGCTGCGACAGATAGCCGCGTGTGAGGTGTGAATGCCGCTGTTAGAGTGGGTAATGCTGTTTATAGTCTTGTATAGCCTAGATGTATCTGTGGAGTGGTTTAGTGTTGTTATGAATTCCCTAAATTTTTCCGTTTGTTTTTCTTTAAGTTTGTTGTTTATTTCTGTGTTGAGCTGTTGTATCTGCTGTTTTATGGCTTCTGTGTGTGATGTTTGTGTGTTATGTTTGAGGTTGTTACGTTGTCTTATGAGGTGGGTTATTTCTCTAGTGTAATTTGGGTTGTATTTCCTAATGTTGCCCTTGGGTATGTATTTGTTTGCATTATTGATGATCTGATTAAATGTCTTGAGTGTTGTATTGATGTTTATGATGGGTGTGCTGTTTAATGTGGTGAATTGTTCTTCAGTCTGTATTATGAACTGTTCCCAATCAGCTTTCTTGTAATTTCTGTAAGTGTGCCTAATGCTGTTGAGGCAGAATGTAGAACGTGTTGTAATGATGATGGGCAGGTGGTCTAATGACAGTTGTTTTTCTGCCCTCCAGTGTGTCTGTGTTGCTAGTGAGGGGAACCGAACCTTATGCCTGGGGAGGAGTTTGAGTATCCTGCTTGATGTGGTATGTGTGTATGTTCTTCTGCGTTGTTAAGAATGAAGAGGCTGTTTATTTGTGTGGCTATGTTGCTGCCTCTGGTGTTGTTTTGGTTGTGCAGGTACCAACTAGTGTCTTTAGCGTTGAAGTCTCCTCCTAAGATGACATTAGTGAGAGAGGCCAGATTGTGTAACTGTGGATTGTAATTGGCTGGCACCTGAGGTGAACTATCTGGTGGGACGTAAATGTTGATGAGTGTGGTGTTGTGTTTTGCGTGTGTTTTAATGTTAACTGCCTGTATTTCTATCGTGTTATCTGCTTGGATTGTGTTTGTAATGTTTTGGGTGGCATCAGTGTAGCTAATGCTTTTACGTATGTAAGTGACGAGTCCACACCCATGACGAATCGCCGTGAAGTCAGGGATGGTGGGTGTTTTGTGTGTGCGTTTTAGTTTTGTTTCTTGTATAAGTGCTATGTGACTGTTTTGTTTGTGTACGAATTCCCTAAGCTGCATGATTTTGTTTGTGAGGCGATCTACGTTGTACTGTAATATGTTAATATTATGCTTCTGTATGTGTCTTATGGTCCTATTGTGGCTATGTCTTTGTGTATGATGAAATGTGTAAGTCGTAGTGGGGCCTGGATTAGTCTTAATGTCGCCGGAGAGTAAGAGTAGTCCGGGGAGAACGTCCATGGCACGCAATTGCTCCCCGTAAAAGAAAAAAATAGCACGCTGGTATAGGTCCGGCCCCGGGAGCCGATCGGCATTCTGACCGTGCCACGCAACAAGCCGTCGACTGCTAGTCTGGCCAACCATAGACTGCCCGCTGCACGGAGATATGAGGAGGTTTGGCCACCAGCACGTTGATGGCTTCGGTTTGACGTCGCCTCTTCTTCGCGTTGACGTTCCACATTTTTTCGTTGACGTTGACGCGCTGACGTGTCCCGAGTTGGAGGATACAGCCACTGCTAGAAACTTCCTCGTCAGCTGCTAACTTTTGGTTTTAATACTGTGTAGATTCAGTTATTACTGTGAATCTATTAAAAGAACATTCTCTGTTATTTTCTGTTTATCCTTCGTCTGCAATTTTGTGTTGCTCTAGGTAGTTGTTTTTTTCTTGTGTTTTCTGTTATTTCTTATATTAACATAAATTCATCAGCTCGAGCTAGTAGCATTTTTACCTGCTCCTGGTCTTCCCGTGTGTCCTCATTGTCCTGGTGTATATGTTACGGTTTTTTTGCGAACTCGGTCTTTTAGCAAATTCTCCGGTCAGTTTGCAAAGAAACCAAAACAATAGTAATTTTACAAAATGGCCTTAAATGTTTGATCATTTTGCAAAAACACAAAAATCGGTCAATTTGCAAAATCACCAATAATCTTGTCGGTGTATTTGCAAAATCTCTTGTTCTAATACTGTAGAACCTTCTAGCTCCTAGCCTAACCTAACCTAACCTAACCAACAGTGTCATTGTGGTTAGGTTAGGTTAGGTTAGGAGCTAGAAGGTTCTACAGTATTAGAGCAAGAGATTTTGAAAATACACCGACAAGATTATTGGTGATTTTGCAAAGTGGCCGATTTTTGTGTGTTTTTTGCAAATTGACCGATTTTTGTGTTTTTGCAAAATGATCAAACACTTAAGGTAATTTTGTAAAATTACTATTGTTTTGGTTTCTTTGCAAACTCACCGGGGAATTTGCAAAATGACCGATTTCGCAAAAACACCGTAACATATACATATATTTTTTCCTATCCTTTTATATTTCATGAATGGAAAATTAAAATCACCACAGAGAAAAATATTTGGGGTTGGAGAATGTAGATCTTTTATCCAGTTTCTTACCTCTGTAATGGAATCTGCGAATTTTGAGGTTGGCGTGTTCGGTGGTCTGTACATTACAATTAGTACCATATTTAATTTTTAACTTTTGCTGCTACACATTCTATGCAGCTGTTTGAAGTACTCAGAGACATTTCTGCCATATGCCTTTCGCGTGTGTAAATAACGCAGCCTCCTTTACGTCTCACTGTTCTGTCGGCTTGGAGGATGTTATAGTTGTCAATTTGTATTTCTTTTTTGTCAATACAAAACTCACGGTTTTCACAGTTCGCCTGACAGTCCTTTAAATGTGTTTCCGTGAGGCATGCAAAATCTGCTCCGGTTTCTTGCATGAGTCTTTTCAGGTATAAAACTTTGTCCGGACAGTGGTTTGATTTAAGGCCCTGAATGTTGGCTAGGATTATTTTTATTTTTTTCTCTTTCGTTTTTACATACTTGTGTTTCCGATTCGTTTTCCAATGGTGGTGCCGGTTTCGTTGCCTTGTGATCCTCCGAGAATTTTCCTCTCTTTATCTGTTTCGATACCCGTTGTCCCGATATCGCATGTAATGGCTTCCTGTATGCCTTCTGTACGGCTCTCCGATCACTGTATTTGTCAGTTGGCTTTGTATTTGTTGGGTGGTATTCAATAATTGAATTGTGTGGGCTACATCTAAAAAATTCTTAGCCTTTTTTGTTGCTGGTTTCGTCTGCTCACCTGTAGGGTTCCTTTGAGGGTGGTCGTAACGGCATTTTTGTCCGTATTTGCCCCTCTCATATCTTGCATAAGTGTTGCAGAGAGTAAGATAGTGGAACTTGCACTTTTTTTCAAATTTGCAATATCCTCTTGTGTAATGTGTTACATAACGTGGGATGTGCATAGATGCATTGCCCATCCTGATATCTGCAGTACCCTTTTGCGTAGTATTTACAGATGGTATTTTCTACGCTTTTATTTCTTGTTATCTGATTATTTTCTATGTTCTTAATTTCGATATTATCATTATTTTTCTTCGGCTTTTTATTTCCTACGTTTTTAGTTTTAATTTTTTTATCATTTTGCTCGTTGGGCAGTTTCACTACATCGCAACTTTTACTTAGCTCTTTTGTTTATTTTATGTCTTCATTCCGTATTATATTGTTATTCGTTATTTCCTCTTCTCTCTCATCCACCCGAATTTTCATTGGAATATTTCGGGACTCTTGTTTCCCCATTATTCCCTTCTTTTCTGTAACACTCGAATTCG
This sequence comes from Bathynomus jamesi, assembly GCA_023014485.1. NCBI lineage: Eukaryota > Metazoa > Arthropoda > Malacostraca > Isopoda > Cirolanidae > Bathynomus > Bathynomus jamesi. The sequence continues at coordinate 401,730 of JAJOZX010003413.1, read as the reverse complement.
CTTTCTTCATATATAAACAGGAATAAAATGAACACATAAAAATTATTGGAACATACTAATTTACCTACAAAACCTTGCAAACAGAACACAAAGAGCTTACTCAGGTGAAAAAATGCCTCGTACCGTTGGTGTTCATGACTTATCTTTTACCCGTAGTTGAGTGGCTAGATAATCAGACCGTAATCGCAGTAAGAGATAGATTGCTCAGAATCTCGGCCCTTAACGTGGCATAGTACATAATATAAATAATATAATTGTACGGTTTCACGATGGAAACAAACCCAAAAATGGCTTCCCGGCGCCAGGAAGACCGTCAGCCACCACGACACAAACCAAAAACGCTTTTTCTCGTCAGGCGAAACTTCATTCCAATAATCGCAGTGTTTGTATACATTGCGTCCCTGCTATAAGTTTGTCATCACAAAAAGCTCAACAGTATCTCCATAAACTTTGATACAATGAACGCAAGACTCGTCGAAAACCCTTTTGCTTACGAAAACAGAGATTCGGATGAACCAACGAAATTATTTACAAGACTCTTGGATTTTTAAGTTTGTTCTATTTTCTGGCTAATATCCGTTCCATCAGTATACTCAAATGAACGCAAATGAGTGTCGAAGATTCCTGCTTACACCCTATAGCACAGGATGAGGTTTCAGAGTTATGTTGTGGACACCAATTTGGGATGCTCAAAAGGCAGACTTGGTATTCGTCGAGGGACGTCTGAATTCCACCGAATAGGTATCAATCATTGAGAATCATCTTACTGTTTTCCACCATTGAAACGGCTGTTTTGAGTTCATGTGTTGCGAAAAGACTGTGCAACCTGTCGCACCTCACAATACACTACTTAGTGAAAGAGGCAAAATGGTTAAAAGTTCTTCCTTGAGTTTCGAGAAGTTCAGATACAAATCCTATTTAACACATCTTGAATTTTCTTGATCACCAGTTACGGAAAACACTCTTCCTACATCTGTATGAAAATCAAAGGAAATATTGACTTGACTTTGGCAAAGTATGGACCATAGCGTTATCCAAAATGTCATTGCATTAATATCACAACGTGTCCTAGCCCTTCATGAATCAGAGAAGAAAGTCTGCAAGTGTTTCCATATTTATCATAGCCCCGAAAGGTATACCTTGTAACCTTGTATCGTTTCCGGGTGACGATCACTCCTCACACGGAGGTCAGACTCGTGGTCCTACCTCTGGAGTTGGTTTGGTAAAGGAGAGAATTGCTTCCATGAACACAGACAGGCACACCCGGATCACTTGGGCCAGGCACCCAGTCTTCTTTTGAAGACGTCCACTTGAACACTAGTTATATTTTGTATTTCTCTTGGTAACTGGTTAAATAGTCTTGGTCCTCTGGCTTCAAAGCTATTTTCCTTCAGCGATGAGGATTTTCTTAGTCTAGCCGTTAGTTTAGGAATACTGTACATTTTGTCTTTTCTATTTTCCATCGTTGTTTGGATGGTTATGAGGTTAGGTACTAGTTTCTCTAATATTTTTCATGCGTATATTATGGTGTACCTCTCTCTTCTTTCTAGTGAATATAGTTTTAATTTAGGTTGGTTGTGAAATGTCTCTGAATTTCTTCTAACTGATTTACTTCTTTTTATACGGAGATGTTAAGACTGAACAATATTCCAAATTTGGTATGATCATTGTTCTCAGCGAAGGAATCATTATATTATTGTCTCTTCTTTGAAAAGTCCTCAATATCAGTCCAGTTATTCTTTTTCTTTGTTTATTGGTATCTTGTTTTGTGGATCCAATTTCCCATCGTCGGTCATTATAACTCCTAAATATGTTGTTTTTAAACTTCCTTTCTATCTGAGGCATATTGGTCCAGAGCTTTCATTTCCTCATTTCTTCCTTGTCTTAAGAGCCGTAATTTTTCGGTGTTAAATTTCATGCTGTTGTCTTCTGACCATCTGTATATTTTGTTTCTGTCCTTTTGTAATGATTCTATATCATCCATGTCTCTAATTTTTTTTTATCTTTTTGTATTACCACCGAGGATGTTACTGTACTATTATCAGTTAATTCATTGTCTATATTGGTTAATAATAATTATGAACAGTAGTGGAACTAACACGTTTCCTTGCGTACTCCCGATTCTGATGATGGTTTTCTTTAGATTGTAACCATTTGCTGGAGTTCTTTGAGGAAGTTATGAATCCATCTACCTAAACTGTCTACTATACTTATATATATATCTCATTTTATATTATTGTACGATCTACTTGTCGAATGCCTTGGAAAAATCTGTGTATATTATAACGTAATTTTCATTGTTTTCAAATGCATGAATGATGTTGTTACTACGTTATAGACTACGAGAAGTTTTTGTTTACCGTGTACTAACTACAGAGTAACTTACGAGTATACTGTTCAGAATGTAATTGATACATTATAAGGAGTAGTTATAAATAAGTTTTATTAGCATCTGTCTGGATGCGCGAGTGAACAGTTACCCATCCGACTACTACCCAGATTCAATGTCGCATAACTTCGATGGTCAACCGCGGGAAGAACCGGGGTTACCAGGTACTTCTAATCAAATATTGCCAAAATAATCACTCCAAAATAGCCACAAATTGCCATATATATATATATATATATATATATATATATATATATATATATATATATATATATACACCTCCCATAATACCCCTTTTGATTCACTTCAGCAACATGGAAATTAATACATACCCGCAACTCTGTGGTATCTATAAGGATGCAACAGATGAGACAGGGGCGATGAGGTGTGACTTTTGTCAGCTACGTTTTGATTTTAAATGCCTAGAATGGGGAGATGAAAAAATCTCCCTTATAACGAACGCAAAGCAGTTTAATGGGATAAAATTTTTCTGCGAAAACTGCTTCACCGAATTAAACTCTTTTACAGTATTTAAAGCAGAAAGAGACTACGAGAAGAGAATGAAAGAGGAAAGTGGGAACAAAGAACAGTGGAAAACGGAAGAAACGGAGAAAAGCGAAGTAGAAAAAAATCAAATACCGTCACAAAACGAGGCCGAAAACACAGGCGACAAAGAGTGTAAAGACAATACACAGCATAAGGGCAACGAAGGACACAAACACAACTAGCACAAATAGCACAAATAGGACAAGACAAGAGGGCAGTCAAGAAAACGGAGTGAAACTGTCCCCCAATAAGGAGCAAAAAACAAAGGCCAAGAGTAAATATGGGGAAGGAATTATATGCAGGTATTATATAAAAGATAATTGCAGATTTAAAAGAGGACAATGTATATATGAACATCCCCCAATATGCAATTTCTTCTATAATAATGGTCATTGTAAATTTGGAGACGGATGTAAATTCTACCACCCAGACATCTGCAGGACTTACGCAAAATATGGAACCTGCAAATTCGGGAAAAAATGCTACTATCAACATCTCCCGCCGGACTCAAAGAACAAAGGAAAAAGTTTAAATGACAATAGGAATAACGACAATAGGAACAACAATAGGAACACAATAAGCGAACAGGAAAATTTTTTCAACATCGCGGACACGTTACGGATGCTAAATGTCATCCACATGCAGTTGACACAGCTGGAAACCCCCGAGCCAAACCGCTACCGGGCAAGAAGCTACCAGTACAGGTAGGCGGAAACGGATCTCTCTCGGAGGATCATAGGGCAACGAATCAAGCGATATCGAAGGAAAACCAACTTGAAATGCGCAAGGGGTAACGAAAAACAGAGAACATAAAAATTGTCCTGGCTAGTATTCAAGGAATAAGACCAAACCAATCACTGAATAAGGTTTCATACCTGAAATGATTTATGGACGAAACAAGGGCGGACATCGCATGCCTCACAGAAACTCATCTTAACCCTTTGAGGACCAAGGGACATATTTGTTCCAACGGAAATAATAATAAATTGTACAATGATGCAATGTTTCTACAAATACTTCATGTTTATATAGGTATCGTTTAGTTGTCGGAAAAGGAAACCAAAATGGGTCATTTAAGTGGCTGTAGTTACTAATATATCTAATTTTGAATAACAATAAAACTTACACTTTTTTGTTTAAAGAAACGTATATCGACCGTCAAAGGGTTAAAGATTGCCAAGGAAATTGTGAAAACTGCGAACATTGTATTGATAAGAAAAAGATAAATATAGAGGGCTTCAACTTGCTAAGAGCGGATAGAACGACGAGATGTAAAGATGCCTGTGCTATATATGTACAGGAAGGTCATATGACAGAGACGATAATAAGTAAATCAAACAGCTATGTGGAACTCCTAGCAGTGAAAATAGAAAAACTAGACGTGATAGTAATAGTCATCTATAAACCTCCAAGCACCCCAACCGAAAAATTCTCGGAGGCCATTAATGACATCAGAAAGATAATAAAGGCCATAAACCCTCCATCCCCCAATATAATGATCGGCGGAGACTTATCTTCCCATTCATAAAATACAAAAAGGTGGATAGGAATATATACAGTATATTCGCCAGGACAAGGGGGGCACAAGAGAAGACCAGGAGCAAGCAAAAATGTTGATGGCTCTCACAAATGAGTTTATGCTGACACAGGAGATAACAGAAAATACCAGAAAAAATAATTGCCTGGATCTGGTATTCATGAATAACACGAACTTGATTGCTGATAGAAAAATAACCCCAACCATTATCTCAGACCACAACTTAATCGAGATATCAACAAATATGACGACAGCATTAAAAGACAATGCACATATTGAGGAAAGAAGTAAATTCGGGGCCTTTAACTTAAACGCCAAGACTATAAATTGGGAAGCAATCACATCGCACATGGCCCAAATAGAATGGAGAACAATTTTCGAGAATAAAACAACTGAAGAAATACTAACAACCTTTGAAGAAAAAACGCTAAGAAATTTAGAAAAATATGCTCCGAAATCACAGCCAAAAGGAAAGAGGAGCTGGCTAGAGAGGCAAAAGAGAAGACTTTTCCGCAAAAGAGAGAGAGTGGAGGTGAAGTTAGGCAACTGCGGAGCTAATGACAGGAAAGCAATAAAAGAAAAACTGGAGGGTATCGATAGGGAAATACAAGACCTGATTAAGGACCATACAGAGAGGGAAGAGGAAAAGGCGGTAGAAGCAATAAAGGAAAATCCAAAATACTTCTATAGCTATGCAAAAAGGAAAACAAAAACGCGCGCCGCTATTGGGCCCTTAAGGACGGGAAATAATGAACTAACCGACGATCCAAAAGAAATATCTGATACATTGAGAGCTCAATATGAATCAGTTTTCAGTACCCCAAAAAGTGACAAAGCGATACCTGACATAAATGCATTCTTTGAAGAGGAATTGCAAGGAGAATATATAACAGACTTTGATTTTACACCAGAAGATGTAGCGAGAGCTATAGGACAAGTGAAACCACATTCAGTTGCAGGTCCGATTGGAACGCATTATTGATTAAAAACTGTAAAAATGAAATAGCTAGACCTTTATACTGGATATGGAGAAGATCCCTAGACACTGGAGAAATACCGAGCATCTTGAAAAGAGCAAACATTGTCCCTATATATAAAGGAGGGGACAGATCTCAAGCAAAGAACTATAGACCAGTGTCATTGACGTCCCACCTCACCAAAGTATTTGAAAGAATAGTTAGAGAGAAAATTTATGACTTCCTGTAGACACGGGAAAGATTCAACGAAAATCAGCACGGATTCCGATCAGGTAGATCATGCCTATCACAACTAATAGAACACTACAACAATATCCTAGATGCATTGGAAGGCAATGACAACTACGATGTTATATACACAGATTTTGCTAAAGCTTTCGACAAATGTGACCATGGTATAATAGCACATAAAAATAAATATATGGGAATAACAGGCAAAGTGGGAAAATGGATCTACAACTTCCTCAGAGAACGTCTACAGGTCGTCAAAATTCAAGGTATATCATCATCAGAATCGGAAGTACGCAGCTCAGTACCACAAGGGACAGTACTGGCCCCACTTCTGTTCATTATCATGCTAACAGACATAGACAGCGAAGCAAACAGCAACAGTATAATAACAGCCTTTGCAGACGATACAAAGATCAGCAGAAAAATCAGCGATGTACATGACGTGGAGGCCTTGCAGAGGGACACGACCAAAATATACAAATGGTCATTTAACACCGAGAAATTTCAGCTCTTGAGATATGGTAGAAATGAAGAACTTAAACAGATTGTATATTATGCTCCAGATAGACAGGAAATTCAGAGAAGCACGAAAGCGATCGATCTCGGGATAATAATGACAGATGATACGAAATTCGAGACACAAAATCAGATAGCGATAAATAAAGCAAAAAGAGTCGCCGGACAGGTACTAAGAACGTTCAAGAGAAGGGACAGGAAAGTAATGATTCCCTTGCTAAAACCACTGATTATACCAAAACTTGAATACTGCTCAGTTTTGACGTCCCCCATATAAAAAGGAAGAAACTAATAAACTAGAAGAAACGCCAAGATTGATGGCTGCAAAGAACTCAACTACTGGGAAAGACTACATAAACTAAATCTGTACTCCCTGGAAAGAAGAAGAGAGAGGTACACCATAATCTACATATGGAAAATGATCGAAAAACTGGTACCAAACCTAAAACTAAACCCAATTACCATTCAAACAACACTGAAAAATAGGAAAGGCAGAATGTGTAGTGTTCCCAAATTAAAGGCCCGACAAAGGACCTCCTCAACTCTGAAGGAAAATAGCTTGGTTGTCAGGGGGCCAAGACTTTTCAACCAGCTTCCAAAGGACCTCAGAAACGTAACGGGGGTCAAAGTTGAAGTCTTCAAGAGAAGACTTGATGCCTGGCTCAGGACGGTATCAGATGAGCCGGGCGTGCCTGGCTATGTACGGTGGAGTGGGCAAGAAAGCAACTCGCCCCTCCACCAAGCCAGACCTAGAGGCGGGGCCACCAGCTTCACCTCTGTGTGAAGAGAGACCAACGCACGAAACAACATAAGGTAAGGTTCATAAGGTGTGTGTACTGTATATATATATATATATATATATATATATATATATGCACTAGAATCACAAAATAACACGTGACCTTATTAATAAGCAAACAACCACAAGGAAAAGGAAACACAAAGTCCGAGCGCTTTCGTGATATATTCACGAAAGCGCTCGGACTTTGTGTTTCCTTTTCCTTGTGGTTGTTTGCTTATATATATATATATATATATAATATGTGTGTGTGTGTGTGTGGTGTGTGTGTGTATATATATATATATATATATATATATATATATATATATATATATATATATATATATACATATATAATCATATATAGAGTAAAACTTGTATGTTATAATGTCTTCAAATTCATTACCTTTCCCACGCTCTGGTCAATACAGAATTTTTAACTGACAGAAAAATACGTCTCTTTACCTAATTTTGATATGCTGATTTTCAAAATGCCGTTAAAAAAAAGTGTTTCTCTCACGATTAGACTTCGCGTTACACCTTGATTAAATGAATAGGTCATTTTTACTGTACCAGAGGAAAATACGTAGCACATGACACTTTCCAACTATGAAATCTAACTAAACTCTCTGTCTGTACTGACTATTTCATGATCTTTTTATCATTTAGTAATTGTATTTGGAAATGTGAACCAACTTTGTAGTGTAAAGACTCGCGTTCCATTTTATGAGAAATAAAAACAATCGTAAGTTTATAAAAAACTGTTTATATCTGAAAGCTTTGTCAGTATCATAACTAAAAATGTAGACGTGATAGAGAATTTTGAGTATTACCATCGAAATCAGCGTGTCCAAATTAACTAAGTGAAAACTCTTTTGCGTCATTTAAAGACAAAAAAGATGAATATTGTTGTCTAGTGTAATTTCTGTCAGGTGATAAAGTGACCTTACGCTTCAATGACAAGCAAATGAAACACTGAATAAATTTCAAATTCCTGTAATTAAAAGAGGGTCTGAAGTTGATTTACCGGAAAAAAAAAGAGTCAAGCGACTTTGTTTTATTAACCAAATAATCACATTTTCTGTACTTCAGCAAAATGTGAATACAAATTATGTTTCTTCATTTTACCGATTGGGCGGTGACACGCTTTGCAAATATGTGAACCATTTTTATAATGTCAAACACTCGTGTTCTTTTTACTACTCTGCAGTGTGTTTTCAACAGTCACCATTTTCAAATATTTAGAGCTTATTCATATTAATACGTGTTCATTTTAACCCTTTCGTGCCCAGAAGTCTTTTCCGAAACTGGATATAATCGTCTGACGTTAGCCAGAACAAAATCGGTAAAGTGACACTGGGCACTAAAGAGTTAACGAACACCCATATCTCGCGGATGCCAGTCTGGTGTCGAATAAGTATATAAGAGGTTATACCCCTAGAGGCCAACGAAGCATACAAAAACTTGTTTGAAACATGTTATGGGATGGCTGAACATCATTTCAATTGCCGCTGCGCAAGTTAAGAGATATTTGAATGAGTGAACTGTGAGATCTAATTCTATGATTAATTATATAGAGGGTGATTCAGAAGTCAGGTTACATAGAGCTTTTCTGTTTCTTTGCAGGTAAATGAGTTATGAGATGTTATCGAAGGAGGAGCGCATTGATGTGATATTCCTAGCTGGCTGCACAAGTGCATTGCCGTTAACGGTGGCCATATCGAACATGTGATGTGACTGTTCCCCTGTATCATTACATAATACAGGGTGTCCCAGAATTAACTATCTATTTCAATGAAATCGGACAAATTTTTTAAAAACACACTTTTATTTATGTTTATCATGTTTAATATGTGTTAAAAATGTATAAATTTCTAAATTTTTTTCATAATTTTATTTTCATAATTTTTTCATTATCTGTTCCAATGAAAGACCGTCTGAAGTCATAGAATGGCAAAGAGACTCTCCAAAAGTTAACGTGTGGCTTGGAATGACCAAATCCAAAATTTATGGTGCTCCATCTTGTTGAAACACAACATTATCAAGAATGCCATCATCAAGAAGCTGTGGTTCGAGAAACTGCTGAAGCATATCAAGGTAGACGGTACCTGTTACAGTTGCTTCCGCAAAGAAGAATGGGCCATAAATTTTGGATTTGGTCATTCCAAGCCACACGTTAACTTTTGGAGAGTCTCTTTGCCATTCTATGACTTCAGGCGGTCTTTCATTGGACCAGATAATGAAAAAATTATGAAAATAAAATTATGAAAAAAATTTAGAAATTTATACATTTTTAACACATATTAAACATGATAAACATAAATAAAAGTGTGTTTTTAAAAAATTTGTCCGATTTCATTGAAATATATAGTTAATTCTGGGACACCCTGTACAGTATTTCCCTATGTAACCTGACTTTTGAACCACCCTGTATATTGTATATCAAACACATATGAAACCAAGACAAATTTAAGATCATAAAAGTGTCCTTTAGCAAATTATATTTAAATTAAAAAGTTAAGAAAAATGTTAGTTTCCGAAAAAAAGGTCGGAAAATCGTCAAATACTAGTTGGCTACTCAGTATTAAAACGTTTTAGTCATCCATGATAAAATGGCCAAATTGGCTATCATTGGCCAAACCTGACATTCCTGAATGAAGAAATGTTGCGACATGGCCGCGAAGGAGTCTATACTTGAAGAAAATCTAAATTAGAATATTATTAAAATAATCTTTGCCGGAAAAATGAGAGTGAAACCTAAGTTTTTAAGGACAGAATTCAATAGCTTTCATGGCAACATAAAAACTTTAAATATCAGCGTACGAGAGAAACTTACACACCATATATATATATATATATATATATATATATATATATATACAGGGTGTAACAAAAGTCCGTTCTTATAGGGAAATAAGCTAATATCTTATACTGTATATATATATATATATATATATATATATATACACTAGGGCGGCTCGTTTTTACACTTTTTTCGATATTTGATTGGGGGTAGTGCGGAAAAGTTGCGATTTGGAGAGAAAATAAAGTGTGCAAAATTTTTTTGATCTACGTCAATACCTTCCGGTGGTGGCGAGTCCTTAAAAATCGAAAAATAGGCCTAAAAACACAAACATTTTATATAATTTTATATAATTTTTATATAATGTTCATGTTCAATGACTGCTATTAATTTATTCAAGCCTATAATAGTATTCTCAGGGTTGTTTGCACAGAAATATACCGGAATTAACATTTGTATAACATCTTGTTAAAACTTGCTTTAAATCAATATTTTGGATATTTTAACGGCTAAGACGCCACCGGAAGTTATTAACAGATTGTGCTGAAATTTTTATTGTTTATTTTGTAAGTCTTTAAAACCATTTTCCAATCTACCCCGTTAGGCCTATTTTTCGATTTTTAAGGACTCGCCGCCACCGGAAGGTATTGACGTAGATCAAAAAAATTTTACACACTTTATTTTCTCTCCAAATTGCAACTTTTCCGCACTACCCCCAATCAAATATCGAAAAAAGTGTAAAAACGAGCCGCCCTAATATACACTTATACAGTCGGTGACAAAAGTTTTGTACCTCTGAAAAGTATAAAATGTACAGATCCCATTTCGGTACTTTCCTGTTATCCCGGGCCCCAGACTTTTTGCCAGATTCGTACGCCACTTGCCAGATTGCCAAATTTCATTGCCAAATTTTTTTTTTAAATGTTAAGTAACTAACCAAACCTAACCTAACCTAACCAGGGGTTAGATTAGGTTAGTTACTTAACATTTAAAAAAAAATTGGCAATGAAACTTGGCAATCTGGCAAATGGCGTACGAATCTGGCAAAAAGTCTGGGGTCCGGTATACCAGGAAAATACCCCCATTTCTTTACCGCCTTTACAGTTTGTTTACTTTCCAGCGAGATCAGCGAAATGAAGTGAAGTGACATTGTGTCTGTAAGTAGTTGAATGAGAGACCAATGTACTCCTTTTCGATTCTGTAACCATCTTTGGTTTTGAATCCAGGTTTAGTTGTAGATTCCTCCGCTCAAACAACCTTTCACGATGTAAGAGATAAAAAAAAGTTAAGAGATTATCGTGTCTTAATATTTTACTGCACGTGTATAATCTGACGTTTTCTAAGGTAACACTTATTAAGATTATATCGTATTAAGCTGAAGGGGGTTGCCATAGAAACTGAACAAATTGTAAAAGCAGTAAAGAAATGGCATCTATATATTTTATACTTTCCGGAGCGACAAAACTTTTGTCACCGACTGTGTATACATGGTGTTCATAAACTCCTGTTACGGTTTTGAATGTAAAGGGACAAGAAATATTGACCGAACAAATACATAAATTAAAAAAATATTAAGTGTGAATATTTAGAGTACACCTCTAAATATATTTTAATTTCTGAAGGAATTATATCAATAAAAAAGGTCACCCAACAAAAATGGTGACTGTAGAGGAGAAGGAACAGTGCGTGTTATGGTTAGCTAAGTATGAATCTGTAATAGCAGTTCAGAGAAAATTTAGGAAAGAGTACGGAAATAATCCACCACCGAAAATGTCATTCTACAGGTGGGTAGCGAAGTTTAAGAAAACTGGCTCAGTTCATGGCTCCAGCGATCGGAAAGATCGTCGTGCTTTGCCCTGGAAGACATGGAACGTATCCTTGAATGTTTTGACGAAGTCCCCAAATATCTGTGCGTCGTGATTCCGCTGAACTAGGGATGTCAAGGTCGACTGTCCATAATGTTCTGTGAAATTTTGAACTGCTGCATTTGATAAAAAAGAAGCCAACATTCCTTGGTCTGTTGTGTTTCTCAGACGAAGCTATTTTCCACTTTATTGGCAAAGTTAACAAACATAACTGACGAATTTAGGGATGGGATAATCCCCATGAGGTGGGAGAACATCAGCGAGACCCAAGATTATTGTCTGGTGTGCTCTCTTGCACGGGAAAAAATTTTTTGCCCATCTGTCACTGGTACTTCATATCTGAGAGGCTTCAGATATTTTTTCGTTCCAGGTGTAGATCAAAACCTTTTAGATAACTTGATGACCTTCCAGCAGGAAGGGGCACCACCTCATTTTGCTGTAGGTTTTCAAACCTTCCTTGACAAGACCTTTCCGGAAAGACAGATTGAATGCTGTGACTCCAGTCCATGAGCTCCCCGATCACCCGATCTTACATCATTAAATTTCTAAATTTGGGGAAGGATTAAAATTAATGTCTATGTAACTAAACCTAACTATTTAGAAACCCTTAAACGAAGAGTTAAGCAAGAAGTAAACGCCATAACCTCCAAATAACTTGAAGGTATTTTCACCAATTTAGAAAGATTACAACATTGTCTAGATAAGGATGTAGGACATGAAAATTGAAATCTTGTATATATCAATTCCTTTGTGTAATGCTTTCAGTAAGACTTTTTTGAATATTCAATATTTCACTTATTAACATTCAGAACAGAAACAGAACTCTATAGATACCATATACAGGGTGTTATCAAATTTTGTTTCATACAATTAGTATACATATTCAGGATGTCAAAGTGAACAAAAAAGTTCCTATGAACATAAATCCGCAATCGCTTCGTTTCCGAGATACATTGCTTTTTTGCCGAAGACGATCCAATTAAAATGAAAGTCATTGAAGTTTATCAAAGTTTATTTACGGCAAGTGCTCAAAATGGTTTCCCTGTATCAGAGTACATGCTTCAACGCATCGTTGAAAATTTTGCCGCATACGTTCAACAACACCAACATGGTTGCGTATTCGTTCTGAACAATCTTGAACACATTGCCACAATTCGTCTATGTTATTAACTTCGCTTACACAAACAAGATTTTTTAAATAACCCCACAAGATTACATGAGAGTGACACATGAAATGAAGGAAATAAGTTTGGTTTCTAACATGACAACTAACAAAATACTATCAAAACAAAAGAAAAATAGTTATCTAAACAACCAAACAACTACGATTTTGATAAACTTTAATGACTTTCATTTTAATTGGATTGTCCTCAACAAAAAAGCAATGTATCTCGGAAACGAGACGATTGCGGATATATGTTCATAGAAACATTTTTGTTCACTTTGACGTCCTGAATATGTATACTAATTTATTAAACAATTTGATAACATCTATTATATTTTTTCGTGCAGGGAGGGGCCAAGGGCGAATGCCCACAAAAACGCCTTTCCCATAGAGGAAGAAGAGATTGAAAATTAAAGTCCAAAGTTTTTGAGATATCTGGACACTCTGCGTTTGAAAGATTGGAGATCATAGACAGGGGGAAAGATGGATTGAGGAAGATTGTTCCAGAGTTCACCGATTGAGTAGATGAAAGATACCGATTAACCCTTGCATTAGAAAGTTGGACAGAAAAGTAATGAGAATGTGTCGAATGTCTGGAACTGCGTGCTCTCCTTAACGGAAGAGGCATGCGGTTAGAGAGTTCAGAAGAGCAGTGTTTGTTATAATAGCAATAGTAAAGAGAGAGTGAAGCAACACCGCGGCGATAAGAGAGGAATTGAAGACAGTTAGTAAGAGCCGGGGAGCTGATGAAACGAAAAGCGTTTGATTCCATCCGTTCAAGTAGAGCTGTGTTGGTTGAGCCAACTCCACACATGAGAAGTATACTCTACACAGGGGCGGACAAGACTCCTGTACAGAGACAGCAACTGAAACTTTTCTACAAAGCGAGTATGTGTGATCTTTCCACAAAAAATTACGAAAAAAGGAAACACCAAAAGGTTAAGAGAAGAGGAAGGATAAATAATGATCACTCACCTCTAGAACAGTTGTTCCCAACCTTTTCACCACAAAGGACCCCTTTTATTTATTTTTTTTTCCCACGGACCCCATGTTTTTGAAAGATTCCGTCTACCAAACAAACTGTTTTTATTAACTAATAATTAACTCGTTTTCTCATTTTTCACTATCAAATATACGACATATAAGAGAGTATGCAATTAAAATACAGCTTATTAAAAAAGTATTAATAATTCCAGCCAAGAGCAAGGAAACTTGAAATTTTAGCCTGAGCGCCCTTATCGTGGATAAATGTACGATTTCCATTGGAGCCTCTCGAAATATTGAAAGCTCACGGACCCCCAGTACTACCTTCGCGGACCCCTAGGGGTCCGGGGACCCCAGGTTGGGAACCACTGCTCTAGAATATATGCCACCCAGCCCACTAAATTCATTTTCTTTTGTTCCTGGCTACCTCTACCGAGGTCCAGAATATTATTGGTAAATTAAAAAATACAAAAAATAACATTCATAACATTCCTGTACCTATATTGAAACTTGTTAAAGATAAGATATCTGTAACTTTGGCTAAAATTAATTATCAATCAAAGTATTTCCAAAGGAATATTCCCATCAATGCTAAAAACTGGTTGTATAACACCCTTTTTTAAAGGGGGTGATCCTACACTAGCAACAAATTACAGGCCGGTGTGTTCATTATCTGTGTTCAGCAAAGTTTTTGAAAAAATTGTAAAAAGTAGAATGCAGCGATATTTAGAATCCTACAATTTATTATCTCCAAATCAATATGGCTTCCGTAATAAAAAAAACAACGGAAACAGCTATTTTAAATCTTATGGAAAATGTAAATATAGCTAAGGAGAACAAAGAAATAATGATATCAATATTTATGGATTTGAGTAAGGCGTTTGATGTAATAGACCATAATATTCTACTTAATAAATTATATTGTTACGGCTTTAGAGGAGCAATCAGTGATTGGTTTAAAAGTTATTTGTCCAATAGATATCATTTTGTATCAGTAAATAAGGTTTGCTCAACTAAAGCGCTTGTCAAACATGGTGTGCCACAGGACTCAGTTCTGGGTCCACTATTATTTTTATTATATATAAATGACCTTCCACGTTCATCTGATATACTGAACTTCATAATGTATGCAGATGATACAACTGTCTCTTTTTCTTGCAAAGATATTAATACAGTTAAGAATATATTTCATTCGGAATTCATCAGTGTAATGAAATGGTTGACCACCAATAAACTCTTCCTAAATACCAGTAAAACAAATTTCATGATTTTCACTAATAAAAGAAATGTATATCTTGATGAACTTAATGTTAATGAAATTGCCATAAAGGAGTGTACTGTAACAAAATTTCTTGGTGTAATGCTAGATAAGAATTTGCAATGGAGTGATTATGTAAATTATATCGCGAAAAAGACTTCAAGGAGCGTTGCTATAATGTTTAAACTTAGAAATGTAGTCCCTAAACAAGTTTTATTGACTCTATCATACTCTTGTTCTTCCTTATTTAACAGAGTTAAAGGAATAGTTTGAGGAAACTCCGCTAACAACGCATTAAATGGTATCTTTGTCATCCAAAAACGAGCAATAAGGTTATTATCTGATGCTGATTTCTTAATCACTCTAGTGCATTATTTAAAGAGCTGAACCTACTAAACTTTAACGATATAACCAAACTGGCACATTTTATTTTTATTTACAAGTGTAAGAACAAAATCATTAATTTGCAATGGGTAAATAGATATTTTGTAACTCATCAAGAAATCCACTCGTATCAGACCAGAAATAGATCAAAGTTTGTTATACCTCAATTTAGACTGTCTTCATCTCAAAAACTACCCATTTTCATTGGATTAAAACTATGGAATGACTTGCATGCCAATATAAAAAATATTGTGAATGTAAATTTGTTTAAAACCAAGTTGAAATCCCGATTAATAATGGCATACTAACAAAAATCTAAGATTAATGTCCACTAATATTGTTTAATATTGTCCATTAATATTGTTCATTATTGTAATACATGTTTTAACTATTAATAATACTTATTTGCTTATTTATTTATTTATTATTATTAATTAATAACAACTAGCTGCTTATTATTAATAAGAGCCCAGTAAAGCCTAAAGCTTAAGGGCCAAATAAAATAAAATAAATAGTCGAGCTTCACAATTATTCAGGTCATTGTAAATTGAAAAAAATGTATTTATTTTATTATTATTAATAAAGGTTATTCTATTCTATTTTATTCAGGATCGAGTTTTGTATTGTTGAAGTTAATGGGATAGTCGTGTGGAAGATTGTGACCAGTAGACAGATGAAGGAACTGAATTTTTGAGGCACTGAAAGCAACAAGATTTTCTCTGCCCCAATCATAAATAGTCGAAAGATCAGAGGTCAGGTGTACCATAGCCGTCCCACGCGACGCACTGAGTGACTAAGAGGAACTCTTTGTGAAGCGGGTGGAGAAGTGAAGAGTGGAATCATTGGCATAGGAGTGAATAGGACAGGAAGTGCGACTTAATAGATCATTGATGAATAAAAGGAAAAGAACGGGTGACAGGATAGAGCCCTGAGGAACATCACTATTAATAGCTGTAGGAGAACAACAATGGACATCTACAATAAGGTAGGTCGAAACACACAAAAAAATAATTTATCCAAAAGCCACGCAATGCATGGATTTCCACTTAATGTCCTTACCATTACATAAAAAAATTAGCACTGTGCTACCCCTAGGGGGTCGCATAAAGTACCCCCTTTACCCATTTGAGGAGCCCTTGTTATTATTTTCCTTTGACTTGCTTATATGCTATATATTGTGTGATCAGCTTTATAATCATGTGTTTTTTCTTTTCAGATGATATAGATTTATGATTTAAGTATTTGTCTCTTAAAAAAATGGCCACACGTAGCAAGACAGCTAATTCTGCTTTTGGCCAGCCATTTAGATTTCCACCTGCCATGATACCTTCAAAAGCTGATGTAGTGAGGCACTGTTTTTTTTGTTCGGCAAATAAAAGATGCTGTGGGTAAAGGTTCATGTAGTGCCAACGAATGTTACAAGATTGTCACTACTGATATTGAAGTCATCTAGAACCGATTTTCATTTCCTACCATTGGTACAGAAGGTATCTTCATGAAAGTATGCCGACTGATGATGTCAGCATCTAAATTAAATAAAATACCCCAAAACAGAAGAAAGAAGGAATTCTTCACAAAGTTGTCAACGTTTGATGATATGTTTGATGTATGCAGTTGCGATTGTTATGGCAAAAAAAGAGAAAGGCCACAGTGCAGGTGTATCGAAAGAATTCCAGTCCAAGAATGGGAATCTTTCATAGGACAAAAACAACGCAGAAATCAACTGGGACCAATTGATCGAGCTACAACATCTGCATTAAAAAGAAGTGAAGTTAGACGAGAGACGCAACAACGAGCTCAACAAAGAGCTCAAGAGAAAATGGAGGCTTCTTTCAATGACATTTCTGGAAGTTTAGACATCTTAGATGATATGGAAGTGGATGCACATACTGAAAAAAATGATGATTTTAAACGTGAACTGGAGTTAGCAGATCATGAACAAAACAGATACCGTTATGATGAGCTGGCCATTACTGCAGATCGCTATCGCGTCAGCTGCAGAGCAGCGGCCGCCAATGTAAATGCAGCTTTAAAAGACATGGGAATTTTGAGTGAATCTAACATGCTTGATAAGAAAAAAGTGGAAAGAGAAAGAGTGCGAGTTGGTAAAAGAAATATTGTTAATGCAAAATCGGAGAACTTACATCTAGAATGCATAGTATTTGATGGTAGAATGGATGATACATTAACGCGGGGAGGTAAAACAAAAGAAGAGCACTACACCATTGTCAAAGAGCCTGGAGGTTTATATGTAGACCATCTCATGCCAGATAAAGGGACATCTCGATTCATAGCAGGAGAAATTTTGACTTTAATTTTGGATACAGACAGTAATGACATTTTGAAAGCCTTACTATGTGATCGAACAGCAATAAATACAGGAAAAATTGGTGGTGTGATTAAATTGATTGAGATTCAGCTGGATAGATCTTTGCAATGGTTAGTATGCTAACTCCACATGAATGAATTGCCTTTCAGGCATGTATTTGAAGCAATTGATGGGCAGACTAGTGGACCAGACAGTTTCAAAGGTGATATTGGCAAAGCGATAAAAAAGGATTTGACAAAACTAAAAATAGTTAATTTCACTCCAGTAACTGGAAGAATAAAACAAATTCCTGCTGATGTTGTAAAAGAGCTCAGCAGGGATCAGAAGTACTTGTACGACATCTGCTTATCAGTTCAATCGGGAGCGTTCCCGAAAACCTGAGTTCGAAATCTCCTGGAAATATTCATCATGCGCGATGGCTCACTCTGGCTAATCGTGTTCTAAGATTGTATGTATCAACATTGAAACCAGAACAGGGTTTCAAAGACATTGTGAAGATTATAATGCAGTAATATGCCCCCGGGTGGTTCCAAATTAAATCATCCAAAAGCGATGATGGAGCCATAAATTTTTGGTACCTTACACAACTGGTAAGAAATGTTGAAGAAAAGTTCCAAAACATTATGGAACCAGTCTTAAAACGTAACTCCTATTTTGCCACACCAGAAAATATTCTTTTAGCAATGATAACGGATCAAAGACAACAAGTGAGAGAAATTGCGATCCAGCGAATAATTGAGGCCAGAAAGTCTTCCGCCCAAACTGAGAAACTTTGAACTTCCTAAAACACTCAACTTGAAGGTAGAAGATTACACCGAATTGGTTGATTGGGAGAGAGAAACCATATATCCACCACCTTTGCTAAATGAATTCAGCGACAGTGACATTATCAAAGCTCATGCCGAGTCACTGATGATTCCACCATACCCGTGTCATGGTCAGAAACTGGACAGCGCTCTCAGTCTCGTGACAAAAGAATCAGAAGAACGATATGGCTATTAAAATCGTCAAAATTTTATTCTAAATCTTTTAGAACCTAGGGAAAAATGCCTAATTTTAACACGAAAGGGCAATGGAAGTAAGAATTTACAGGA
This sequence comes from Bathynomus jamesi, assembly GCA_023014485.1. Taxonomy (NCBI): domain Eukaryota; kingdom Metazoa; phylum Arthropoda; class Malacostraca; order Isopoda; family Cirolanidae; genus Bathynomus; species Bathynomus jamesi. Next base: position 382,871 of record JAJOZX010003413.1, on the reverse strand, counting down.
ACAATGAAGGAAGATCACTTTAGAAAAACGTCTGGTTGTAACATTGTTTCAGTTTTTAAAATTTTAACCTTTTCTATACCTTCTTCAATATGTCTATAATTTAAGATCTTAATATAATACTGCTAAATGGCTATTGTCAATAAACAACAACACATTTAGTTTCATTTATATATCATATTTCAATTAGCATTTAATTTTGCATCATTGCATTAGGATTTAAAACACCAGGAAAAATGTTATTATGTCAGAGTACAAGACATGAGGGGAAAAAAACCCAAAATTGTGCTACCCCTACAGCACTTCGCACAGTAAAAAAAAGTTATCAGAAGGCTTTTCGGAGCCATAGAAACCCCCTGCAATGCGTGGTTATTCAGTATAAAATTTCGACCCGCCCTAATCTACAACCAAAGTTATAGATCTGACAGAAAAGAAATCAGAGATGAAGGTACAGACAGAAGGGTAGAAACCGAAGGAGGGCAGTTTCGAAATTAAGGATTTGTGCCAGAGTCTGTGAAAAGCTTTTGATATGTCTCGCGCAATAGAAAAGGTTTCACCGAAATTCTGAAAGGAGGATGACCAAGAGTTAGAGAAATATGCAAGAACATCGCCAGTAGAGCGTCCCTTCCGGAACGCATACTGAAGAGCTGAAAAAAGATTGTGAGTAGATAGGTGTTTAAGAATCTTCCTATTAAGAATAGATTAAAAAACATTAGAAAGGCAAGAAATCAAAACAACTGGACGATAGCTGAAGGGTTGAGAGCGGTCACCCTCGTTTGGGACAGGCTGAATGACAGCGAACTTCCAGCAGGAAGGAAAAGTACCAGAGGAAGAGGAAAGACGAAAGAGTTTACCTAGGCAGGGTGTGAGCACAGAAACACAGTTCTTGAAAACAACAATAGGGGCCTCATCAGGACCGTATGTCTTCCTAGAGTTGAGCCCAGATTGGGCAGAAAAAACATCTTTGGAGAAGATTCTAATTTCAGACATAATTAAGACAGAGGTAGGAGGAGATGGAGGAACATCACCGTAAAGAGGACGAATTAAAGTTGTTGGAGTGGTTCTTGGCTACGTGCCAGAAAGAGCGAAAAAATTTAGAATTAGAGAGGTTTTTCACATTTTTTCTGATGAAGGAATTTTTGGCTAGTTGAGAAACAGATTTTGCACGATCCCGGGCAAAATACAGTATAAGCAGTGAGAGGCAGGAGTTGGATGGCGACGGCACTTTCTGAAAGCTTCCTTTCTGTTGTGGATAGCACTAGAACAAGCAAAGTTAAACCAAGGTTTTGTTGCATTAGTTGTAGGACTAGAATATGAAATGTACGCCTCCATGCTCGAGAGAATACACTTCTCTGATGCGCTCAGCTCACTCGGAGGGCCCCCCGGCAAACGGAAGCAGTAATCATTCCATGGGAAATCAGAGTAGTACTGCCTAAGGGCCTCTCAATCAGCGTCGCCAAAGTGTCAAAGGCGTCTCCTCTTGGGAGGAACCAAAGGCCGAACTGGAGTGATAGGACAGGAAACGGATTTAAGTTTGTGATCGGAAGAGCCCAACAGAGAAAAAGTTTGACAAAGTAAGAAGAAGGATGAGAGGTAAGAAATAAATCCAGAATGTTGGGCCTATCTCCAAGGCGACCGGGTATACGAGTAGGGTGCTGTAAAATTTTTTGTTCTAAGTCATTTAGGATAGAGAAGTTGTAAGCTAGTTGAGCAGGAATGTCAATAAAATGGGAGGAAAGCCAAAGGTTGTGGTGAACATTGAAATATCCTAAAGTGGAGATTTCAGCAAAAGGGAGTGGGATAGAATGTATTCCACTTTAGAATTGATAGTCAAAGGGTTTGGATCGTCAGCAGAATTAAGTAAAAGTAGACAGCGCAGATATATTTAGTTTGAAATTGACATGTAAGCCGTAGCCAGAGGGCGTAGAATTCGGAGGACTCAAGTTCGGAAATACGAGAGGAAGTTGGGTCGTTGCGTACATAAACGCAACATCCACCTTTGGAATGAAAGTGAGTATAGATAAAGTAGGAGGGTACAGAAAAGGGGTTTCTGTCAGTCGTCCCAGACACCTGAGTTTGAGTGAGGAAGAGAGGGGGAAGTTTAGAGGAGAGGTGGTGGTCAACAGATTTAAAATTTAGGGGAGGCTACGAACGTTGGAGAAGTATATGAATCGTGAATCAGTTAGAAGCCCAGAACATATCGAATGGGCAGTAGCAGCGAGGAAGTGGGGAAGCGGGGAAGCCAGAAGTGGATGCATTTAAGGTTCCCTCCCCACGGTACTCTGAGGGTCTTGAATCGATGCCATTTTGTTTTTTGTTTTTTAATTTTGAAAAGATTATGTAGTATGGAAGATGCATGTATGTGTAGTGAAGAATAGTGAGAGAAGTGTGTGTTTGAGATCATGTTGGACTGCTCACAGGGTAGATGAGACACGGATAAAGATCAGCTGAAGAGGACGGTGATAGGATAAGTGGGCGTTCCAGCACTCCCTGAATCCTGCTTAACATGCCCCCTGGAGTACTTTCCTGGTCGACTGGTGTCTACAATCTCCTCATATATATATATATATAATATTAGTGATGGATCGAGTGGTCGGTTTTTCACAACCGCGGTTGCGGTTGTGTTTGCGGTTGTCGAATTTTTTCCAACCGCGGTTGCGGTTGCGGTTATCATATACTAGGAAAAATGCGTAACGCATACTGAAGAGCTGAAAAAAGATTGTGAGTAGATAGGTGTTTAAGAATCTTCCTATTAAGAATAGATTAAAAAACATTAGAAAGGCAAGAAATCAAAACAACTGGACGATAGCTGAAGGGTTGAGAGCGGTCACCCTCGTTTGGGACAGGCTGAATGACAGCGAACTTCCAGCAGGAAGGAAAAGTACCAGAGGAAGAGGAAAGACGAAAGAGTTTACCTAGGCAGGGTGTGAGCACAGAAACACAGTTCTTGAAAACAACAATAGGGGCCTCATCAGGACCGTATGTCTTCCTAGAGTTGAGCCCAGATTGGGCAGAAAAAACATCTTTGGAGAAGATTCTAATTTCAGACATAATTAAGACAGAGGTAGGAGGAGATGGAGGAACATCACCGTAAAGAGGACGAATTAAAGTTGTTGGAGTGGTTCTTGGCTACGTGCCAGAAAGAGCGAAAAGAATTAGAATTAGAGAGGTTTTCACATTTTTGTCTGATGAAGGAATTTTTGGCTAGTTGAGAAACAGATTTTGCACGATCCCGGGCAAAAATACAGTATAAGCAGTGAGAGGCAGGAGTTGGATGGCGACGGCACTTTCTGAAAGCTTCCTTTCTGTTGTGGATAGCACTAGAACAAGCAAAGTTAAACCAAGGTTTTGTTGCATTAGTTGTAGGACTAGAATATGAAATGTACGCCTCCATGCTCGAGAGAATCACTTCTCTGATGCGCTCAGCTCACTCGGAGGGGCCCCGGCAACGGAAGCAGTAATCATTCCATGGGAAATCAGAGTAGTACTGCCTAAGGGCCTCTCAATCAGCGTCGCCAAAGTGTCAAAGGCGTCTCCTCTTGGGAGGAACCAAAGGCCGAACTGGAGTGATAGGACAGGAAACGGATTTAAGTTTGTGATCGGAAGAGCCCAACAGAGAAAAAGTTTGACAAAGTAAGAAGAAGGATGAGAGGTAAGAAATAAATCCAGAATGTTGGGCCTATCTCCAAGGCGACCGGGTATACGAGTAGGGTGCTGTAAAATTTGTTCTAAGTCATTTAGGATAGAGAAGTTGTAAGCTAGTTGAGCAGGAATGTCAATGAAATGGGAGGAAAGCCAAAGGTTGTGGTGAACATTGAAATATCCTAAAGTGGAGATTTCAGCAAAAGGAGAGTGGGATAGAATGTATTCCACTTTAGAATTGATAGTCAAAGGGTTTGGATCGTCAGCAGAATTAAGTAAAAGTAGACATCGCAGATATATTTAGTTTGAAATTGACATGTAAGCCGTAGCCAGAGGGCGTAGAATTCGGAGGACTCAAGTTCGGAAATACGAGAGGAAGTTGGGTCGTTGCGTACATAAACGCAACATCCACCTTTGGAATGAAAGTGAGTATAGATAAAGTAGGAGGGTACAGAAAAGGGGTTTCTGTCAGTCGTCCCAGACACCTGAGTTTGAGTGAGGAAGAGAGGGGGAAGTTTAGAGGAGAGGTGGTGGTCAACAGATTTAAAATTTAGGGGAGGCTACGAACGTTGGAGAAGTATATGAATCGTGAATCAGTTAGAAGCCCAGAACATATCGAATGGGCAGTAGCAGCGAGGAAGTGGGGAAGCGGGGAAGCCAGAAGTGGATGCATTTAAGGTTCCCTCCCCACGGTACTCTGAGGGTCTTGAATCGATGCCATTTTGTTTTTTGTTTTTTAATTTTGAAAAGATTATGTAGTATGGAAGATGCATGTATGTGTAGTGAAGAATAGTGAGAGAAGTGTGTGTTTGAGATCATGTTGGACTGCTCACAGGGTAGATGAGACACGGATAAAGATCAGCTGAAGAGGACGGTGATAGGATAAGTGGGCGTTCCAGCACTCCCTGAATCCTGCTTAACATGCCCCCTGGAGTACTTTCCTGGTCGACTGGTGTCTACAATCTCCTCATATATATATATATATATATTAGTGATGGATCGAGTGGTCGGTTTTTCACAACCGCGGTTGCGGTTGTGTTTGCGGTTGTCGAATTTTTTCCAACCGCGGTTGCGGTTGCGGTTATCATATACTAGGAAAAATGCGTAACGCATACTGAAGAGCTGAAAAAAGATTGTGAGTAGATAGGTGTTTAAGAATCTTCCTATTAAGAATAGATTAAAAAACATTAGAAAGGCAAGAAATCAAAACAACTGGACGATAGCTGAAGGGTTGAGAGCGGTCACCCTCGTTTGGGACAGGCTGAATGACAGCGAACTTCCAGCAGGAAGGAAAAGTACCAGAGGAAGAGGAAAGACGAAAGAGTTTACCTAGGCAGGGTGTGAGCACAGAAACACAGTTCTTGAAAACAACAATAGGGGCCTCATCAGGACCGTATGTCTTCCTAGAGTTGAGCCCAGATTGGGCAGAAAAAACATCTTTGGAGAAGATTCTAATTTCAGACATAATTAAGACAGAGGTAGGAGGAGATGGAGGAACATCACCGTAAAGAGGACGAATTAAAGTTGTTGGAGTGGTTCTTGGCTACGTGCCAGAAAGAGCGAAAAGAATTAGAATTAGAGAGGTTTTCACATTTTTGTCTGATGAAGGAATTTTTGGCTAGTTGAAAAACAGATTTTGCACGATCCCGGGCAAAAATACAGTATAAGCAGTGAGAGGCAGGAGTTGGATGGCGACGGCACTTTCTGAAAGCTTCCTTTCTGTTGTGGATAGCACTAGAACAAGCAAAGGTCAACCAAGGTTTTGTTGCATTAGTTGTAGGACTAGAATATGAAATGTACGCCTCCATGCTCGAGAGAATCACTTCTCTGATGCGCTCAGCTCACTCGGAGGGGCCCCGGCAACGGAAGCAGTAATCATTCCATGGGAAATCAGAGTAGTACTGCCTAAGGGCCTCTCAATCAGCGTCGCCAAAGTGTCAAAGGCGTCTCCTCTTGGGAGGAACCAAAGGCCGAACTGGAGTGATAGGACAGGAAACGGATTTAAGTTTGTGATCGGAAGAGCCCAACAGAGAAAAAGTTTGACAAAGTAAGAAGAAGGATGAGAGGTAAGAAATAAATCCAGAATGTTGGGCCTATCTCCAAGGCGACCGGGTATACGAGTAGGGTGCTGTAAAATTTGTTCTAAGTCATTTAGGATAGAGAAGTTGTAAGCTAGTTGAGCAGGAATGTCAATGAAATGGGAGGAAAGCCAAAGGTTGTGGTGAACATTGAAATATCCTAAAGTGGAGATTTCAGCAAAAGGAGAGTGGGATAGAATGTATTCCACTTTAGAATTGATAGTCAAAGGGTTTGGATCGTCAGCAGAATTAAGTAAAAGTAGACAGCGCAGATATATTTAGTTTGAAATTGACATGTAAGCCGTAGCCAGAGGGCGTAGAATTCGGAGGACTCAAGTTCGGAAATACGAGAGGAAGTTGGGTCGTTGCGTACATAAACGCAACATCCACCTTTGGAATGAAAGTGAGTATAGATAAAGTAGGAGGGTACAGAAAAGGGGTTTCTGTCAGTCGTCCCAGACACCTGAGTTTGAGTGAGGAAGAGAGGGGGAAGTTTAGAGGAGAGGTGGTGGTCAACAGATTTAAAATTTAGGGGAGGCTACGAACGTTGGAGAAGTATATGAATCGTGAATCAGTTAGAAGCCCAGAACATATCGAATGGGCAGTAGCAGCGAGGAAGTGGGGAAGCGGGGAAGCCAGAAGTGGATGCATTTAAGGTTCCCTCCCCACGGTACTCTGAGGGTCTTGAATCGATGCCATTTTGTTTTTTGTTTTTTAATTTTGAAAAGATTATGTAGTATGGAAGATGCATGTATGTGTAGTGAAGAATAGTAAGAGAAGTGTGTGTTTGAGATCATGTTGGACTGCTCACAGGGTAGATGAGACACGGATAAAGATCAGCTGAAGAGGACGGTGATAGGATAAGTGGGCGTTCCAGCACTCCCTGAATCCTGCTTAACATGCCCCCTGGAGTACTTTCCTGGTCGACTGGTGTCTACAATCTCCTCATATATATATATATATATATATTAGTGATGGATCGAGTGGTCGGTTTTTCACAACCGCGGTTGCGGTTGTGTTTGCGGTTGTCGAATTTTTTCCAACCGCGGTTGCGGTTGCGGTTATCATATACTAGGAAAAATGCGTAATTATTAACTGGATTTAGCCACTATAGTGCGATTTAGCCACTATAGTGCGATTTAGCCACACTTGGTACATAATATATACTAAATAGTATTTATTTAGTAAATACCTTATGTTGAACACAAGTTTTGCAATACACCGCTACCGCTATTTGTGTGTTGCAAAACTTGTGTTCAACATAAGGTATTTACTAAATAAATACTATTTAAATGAAGTATATTCTAAACTTATATAGCTATTATGAAAGAATATGTCAAATTAATTAAAACCATATTTTGCACTAAGTGTGTTACCAGGATGAGGGACGAGGACCCATCGCACTGTTCATCCCACCTACCACTTTCCCCAGCCTCCACCCATTGGAAAGTTATGGATTATTATTCAATTGAAAAACTGATGTCAAACTTAATGACAGGCAGTGTGAATTTCAAGAATAATATTTTTGCTGCATTTTCACCTTTCAAGCGGCAACAGAGTAATAACTTAGAGCGCAGTTTAAACCAATTTTACTACGGCAGCCGTATGACGTCACGTTTAAGCACGCATAAGGAGACCCATCATTTTCTTTTTAAAAAAAGAAATATTTCTAATTAACCTAAAATTAAAATTAACTAAGCTTTTACAACCGCAACCGCACTTATGGAACGGCGGTTGCGGTTACGGTTGCGGTTGTGAATTTTTGTGCGGTTGTAGTGCGGTTGCGGTTGCGGTTATTCGATCCATCACTAATATATATATATATATATATAATATATATAATTACTGAAAACATACAAAAATAGAAAGTAAACAAATACAAACGAAGCAAATGATAATAAAATAGGAGAAAAATGTCCCTTTCAGATTCAGAAAAAAATGGTGTAGGAGAAAGCTGATAAAATCATTATCCGCATCACAAACGATTTTTATCAATGAAAAGTGGTCCAAAACTTTTAACATTATTTACTTTAATTTACGTTTAATCTCTTGTATAATTTTCACTCTTAAGTTTTCGTATTCATTTCAATGGAGGAAGTACGAGAATTTAAGTATTTGGGTCAAATTATTACCAGCGCTTCGAGTGATGATTACGATGTAAGAAAATAATATCGAAGTCTCTGTACTAAAGCAAACCTGACTATAAGAAACTTCCGATTCTGTACAAAAGAAGCTAAACACACCCTCCTCCTTCGTACTTTCTGCACTAATATTTATGGGCAGCAACTCTGTGTGAATGATAAAAAAGATACGGAGAGAATTCTAAATTTGCTTTATAACAAATCTTTCAGAATCCTACATAAGTAAACCCCAAGATGCCCAGCTTCGCAAATGTTTGCTAACCATAATGTATCGAGATTCCCGGAGGTAACAAGACTCATTCAATCCACTTTAAAGAGAGGAAATAAAAACTCCGCCAACCCAGTTATCTAAGTTATTCATCAGTCCTGCTATATGTTATCTAAGCTGTGTACTTCATGGTATGAAAACGTTTGTCTGTAGTTCCGCTTAACTTCGACATTGCTATTTTTCATTACTTTTATTTCTATTTTTAGTACCTGAATTTTTACTGTATTTTGTTGTCACTTTGTATTATTACGATTTGTCATATGGAATATTGGTTTGCCAATAAACATTTTCATTTTCATTTCATTTAAAACACACACCACACACACACACACACACACACACACACACACACGTGTGTGTGGGTGTATATATATATATATATATAATTATGAACTTATATTTTATGAGTGAACATTAAATTTTACCCTTCACTACAAAATTTTCATAATTGCCATTAGTTCATTTTTATTACATTTAAAAAAAATTATCATGTCATTATTATTACTGTTAGAGAGAGAGAGAGAGAGAGAGAGTTACAAGGAGTTACAAGCGTTACAAGAAAAACAGGGAGCCACAACAGCTTTACAGCCAACTTAAGATGGCACCCATAACATTCATACAACAACAGACATAATCACAGAGAGAAGACCAAGTACAGAAAAGCAAGAAGGCTCTCCATTCTTCCTCATGCCCCCTACCCAAAATGGGCATATTCGGAAATGAGGTCATAGAGAGGGCATAGACAGGGCAATGGAAACGCTGCAGATAAATTTTAGAGGAGAGATAGACCTGGAAATAGACAAACAATCATTATTCACATATTTGTACATCAAAGCACTTAAGATGACTTATCTATTCTTAGCTTTCCTGTAAAATTTCCTTGTCTACTTTTCCAGGGTCAAGTTATTTTCTTCAACCTTTTTCCGTACCCACTTCTGAGAGGGGAGTGAAGGTTGGGAAGAGAGCCTTATGTTTTTCTATCCAGTTTTCTACTACTGCTAGAATAATTAAAAATGCACTAGTTTAATAACAGGAACCTCTCCGAGTGGACCAAAAGGTCTTTGAGGCTTTCTCTTGTCTTTGTAACTCCTTGTAACTCCTTGTAACTTTAAAGATGGAAACCTCTTTCAATGATTACCATTATAATCCCCAAAACAAGAAGGCTTACTCAAGGAAATTGTTTTCTGTTAAGCCACTAAATAGTAAGGTACTTGATTATCTAGTTTAACTTAAGCTGTTAATTTTAACTAACCTAACCTAGCCTAACCTAACTTTAACTAACCTAACCTAATTAGAACCAGCATATCCTTTTTCCAACAATAAAAAATTTTTTTTAATTTTTTTATATAAACTGTTTAATGTTCTGAGGTATCACAAAAAAAATTATCCCACTATACACACACACACACACACACACATATATATATATATATATATATCGCTTCCCGGAGATCAGCGAAGTTAAGCCCATATTATGTAGCGACCCGTGGTTCGGATCCCACGTAAAGCTGTAGGTCCCCTCCGTCATATGACCTTAGATATTGCGAAGGAGGTTAAACAACCCCAATAAAATATATCATATATATATATATATATATATATATATATATATATATGTGTGTGTGTGTGTGTGTGTGTGAAAGAGAGAGAGAGAGAGATAAAGTTATAAGCTCCTCTGCACACCGCATTTTCGTGTAAAAGAGTTGACTGAAAAGTAAAAATGTTGTTGTCGCTTTTAACACAATTATTTATTTGGAGTTTCTGTGAAGCGTCATTTAAAGTTATGTTTTTCGCATTTCTTCTTTTGTCATCTTGGAATGAGATAATAAATCCAGTTAAACCTACAATACAGATTCGCCAGTAAATAGGATGTATTTGTTCTTACTACAACGCAGTTAAGTTACCTTTATCTTCTAAACAGCGTCTACTAAGTTCGAGTACTTTATCAAGGATTAAGTTCTTAGTCAAACTTTAAATAACGGCATTTACGAGGTCTTGCTTTTCCTATTAAGGAAAAAAAATGTTCGTGATAGCAATGAGAGGGAGTTCTGACTGTCCTTAGTAGTGCTTTAATAACGCGGCAGATAAAACCGTGCGCGGTGTTGGACCATGTACGGGGGGATGACAAAAATAAGTAGACACCTTTATTTTTGCCAAAATATTTTTTATTTGCTTATAAAAGTCAATAAATAATAAATTAAATGAATCATTTTGTTTAAAATCGTGTTCTTTTCCACTTTGCATTAATTCATTTAATAAATTTATTATTATTTACTGATTTTTAAAATCAAATACAAAAAAATTTGAACAAAAAAAGGTGTCTATTTACTTTTGTCAATCCTCTTTATTAACTCGTAGCTTTTCTGACGAAAGGCATACTATGAAAATCTCGCTACCCAAAATTCGGGTATCGGAACAAAGTCGATCTGTGCAATGTCGACATGGCGACACTAAAAAGTTTAAATTAAGCCAGGTCAGATTCAGTTTGATTAGATTTGGTTAGGTTACGCTACGTTAGGTTAGGTCTGGTTAGGTTAGGTTGTTCTGGTTGAGTTATATCAGTCATTTTCATTGAAAATCTGAAATGTAGTTTGAAATGTGAAATCTATTTCCTTGCATAAAGTCCGTCGACATGATGAAATTCGAATTTGTTCATGTAACGCCTTTGTTCATGTAACGCCCTAAATTAATGCTTACCACTGATCATTTATCATTCATAATATACTCGTACGTTGAAGTATATCAATTTATCATTATAAATCTTTCTATTATTGCATTTAACTGTTCTTTGTACGAACAATTTACGTAGAGTTACATTTATATAACGATGCTATCGTCAAATATTCTTCTGAAACAATTAAGGCTCTGAGTATCTTGTATACTGCTTAGTATATATATATATATATATATATATATATATATATATATACCTCGTTGACCTCGTTGCAGTTCCGTGCGTTGGTCTATCTTCACACGAAGGTCAAGCTGGTGGCCCCGCCTCTAGGCCTGGCTTGGTGGAAGAACGAGTTGCTTTCTTGCACTCTCCACCGCACATAACCAGGTACACCCGACTCATCTGGTACTGTCCTGAGCCAGGCATCTAGTCTTCTTTTGAAGATTTCAACTTTGACCCCTGTAACGTTCCTGAGGTCCTTTGGAAGATGGTTAAAAAGTCTTGGCCCCCCTGACAACCAAACTATTTTCCTTCAGTGTTGAAGAGCTCCCTGTCAGGCATTTAATTTGGGAACACTACACATTCTGCCTTTCCTATTTTTCAGAGTTGTTTGGATGGTAATTGGGTTTAATTTGAGGTTTGGTACCAGTTTTTCGATCATTCTCCATATGTAGAGTGTGGTGTACCTCTCTCTTCTTCTTTCCAGGGAGTACAGATTTAGTTTACGTAGTCTTTCCTAGTAGTTGAGTTCTTTGCAGCCATCAATCTTAACTGTGAAATGTCTTAGCTGAAATTTCTCGGTGTTAAATGCCATGTTGTCTTCTGACCATTTGTATATTTTGTTCGTGTCTCTGCAAGTCCTCCACCTTTTTTTGCATCGCTGATTTTTCTGGTAGTCATTGTATCGTCTGCAAAGGATGTTACTATACTGTTGCTGTTTACCTCACTGTCTATATCTGTTAGCATGATAATGAATAGGAGTGGGGTCAGTACTGTACCTTGTGGTACTGAGCTGCGTACTTCCGATTCTGATGATGATATACCTTGAATTTTGACGACCTGTAGACGTTCTCTGAGGAAGTTGTAGATCCATTTTCCCACTTTGCCTGTTATTCCCATATGTTATTTCCATTTTATGTGGTATTATACCATGATCACATCTGCAAAAAGCTTTAGCAAAATCCATGTATATGACATCGTAGTTTTCATTGCCTTAAAGTGCATCTAGGATATTGTTATAGTGATCTATAAGTTGTGATAGGCATGATTTTCCTGATCGGAATCCGTGTTGATTTTCGTTGAATCTTTCCAGTGTCTCCAAGAAGTCGTAGATTTTCTCTTTAACTATTCTTTCAAATACTTTGGTGAGGTGGGAAGTCAATGACACTGGTCTATAGTTCTTTGCTTGAGATCTATCCCCTTCTTTATATATAGGTATTTCCCCAGTGTCTAGGGATCTTCTCCATATCCAGTATAAGGGTGTAGCTATTTCATTTTTACAGTTTTTAATCAATAATGCGTTCCATTTGCCTTGACCTGCAGCTGAATGTGATTTCATTTGTCCTATATATATATATATATATATATATATATATATATATATATATATATATATATATATATATCGAGAGAGAGAGAGAGAGAGAGAGAGAGAGAGAGATAGCGTCTTATTCAAGGGTTAAAGAGAGTTTAGAAGTGTGTGTATATATATATATATATATATATATATATATATATATATATATATATATGTATATTTTATATATATATATATATATATATATATATATATATATATATATATATATATATAATGAATGGCAATAAAACTAACTGAAGTGAAACTATTCTTTTGCATTGACTTTGGATTGTGTTGAACAAAAACTTTGCTGATATTTTTTCCCCCGAGTTCAAAAAATCCTTATTAATTGAAGGCTTTATTGTTTCGGTTCTAATTAGCTGATTAACGAGGTAGTTCCTTTTATAAATCATTAATCATAGCATGGCTGTAATTCAGTATTTTTACTACGAATAACGTATCACAGTTTTTTCTGATTGTTTTATCCCTTTTTTTTAATTTGTCTGTCTATTCTGTCTATTCTTTCTTCGTTTAATTCAGACATCAGAAACGTTATTTATTTAATATATATAATTAATAATAATTATATAATAAGGGTATTATGTAAACTGTCTGTGTATATACCCTTTATAAATTGTATAGACTGTGATATTTACCTTTCTAAATATAATATTCACGCTTAAATATAATATTCACCCTTCTAAATATAACTGTCCATATCTTGCAGTCATACCTGAAGTCAAAGTATATATAGGCAATGAGAAATTGGAGTGAATATCTGTATCGAATTCTGCTTGATGCATTCATTCCAAAGACTATTGAATAGTTTTATTTTAATGCGATGTAGGTTTTCTGGTTCCATAATTGACCTTTCAAAGACATTTCTAGAACAAACTCCTCCCATTTTTAACTTTCACTCTGTGATAAAAGTTCACAGACATTGATTAAAATTATGAAAGAATTTCATGAAAAATAGTTAATTATCATTATAGAAATTGCTTGAAATTGCTTTTTTCCCCAATTTCTGGTTAAATTCAGTATTGTATTAGTTTGCGCCTCGGTGGTATAGTGGTTAGTGGGATGGAGACCAGGTGACGGCAGGCAGAGTGCGGCAAAACCCAGCTGTTCATCCCTTCCACACAATAAAAAAAATTGGTTAGTGATAAATTGGTACCCTGGGTAGCTTAATGGTTAAGACGCTGGGTTGCTGCTGGTGGGGCGTGGTTTGGATTCCACGTTAAACTGTAGGTCTAAGGTGGAGTGACAAGCTTGACCTTCGTCAGAATGAACAATTCAGGCGGAAGCAAATCCAAGGTTAACCAAGGTGTATTAATTAATCGAATTTTTTTACTGAATCATACACTTTTAATCTTATACAGGGTGTCTATAAAGTCACGCATTATAGGAAAATACATTTATTTTGTTTATTTATTTATTTTGTTTAATTTATTTGTTCGAAATGATTCCCACTAATCTCAAAACATGGTTGTAATCGAAAAAGCAAGTTTCTTCAGATGTTCTTCAACATATTTGGCCTGATGGAGACATAAATAAATAGACATTGCTTATGTTCCTATGATGCGTGACTTTATGGACACCCTGTAGAATTTGTTATTATATTCTAAGGAACATTTAACAGATCCTTAACTGACTCTCTTTCCCTAATGAGAAACACGTAGACTCGTTGGAACCTAACAGATAGAAGAACTTGACAAAGAATACAGTAATTGATCAAAATAAAATAAAAATGTATGGTTTCACCATATTGAATTGACTATTGAATTGAAATGAATAACCTTTACTAATAATAAAATAAATACAGGGTTTTTACAATTTAAAAATGACATAAATAATTGTGAAGCTTAACTATTTATTTTATTTAATTTGGCCCTTAAGCTTTAGGCTTTACTTGGCTCATAAATTTCACGTCTTTAAATAATATAAGTTGACACTCTCACAACACCATTACAGATGTTTTAAATGATTAATTACCTTGACTGTAGTACTGAGGTTTGAGCAATCCGGGAATTGCGAGGGTTTTGGAAGCGCTTTGGTCATGTAAGGAGCCCAGGCTCGCCCTGCAAGTCACATGGACTTGGCCGTGAATGAAACGGGTTTGATCGGCAATGAAGAAGAGACCCAAAGTTCGTTCGTTCGACAAATACGGATATAGGATCTCCTAACGAGGGAAAGAGAGAAAATAAACAGATACGTACAGACTAGGGATTCAGCATAAAAATATGACTTAGAAATTCAGTATGAATCTTCCATGCATCGTGATGACTCGTTAGTTAAGACACACTACACCAAAATAATTCTAGGATTTTATATTAGTTAACTAGTGAATTTCAAAATTTTAAAATGCAACTACCTGAAACTTTCCTTTACTTTTTCAATAACTGAATTTAATAAGCAGAAATTTCAATCCTCATTTATCCAAGACCCATTTCCCATGGAGGTGTGGATGGTAATTATATCGGAACCATACACTCTTTAAAAAGTTTAAAACCTTCGTAAACAAGGGCAACCACACCCGAGTTCGTGTATTACAAGCTTATTTAGGAGACAATATGAGATCTCTTGGTTATAAATCGATCACAATAACCTCCATCCTCAGCCATTTACCGTTTATGTTCTCTCTCAATTTCCATCCTAATCAAATAGTAAAAAATAACCAAAATACGATAATATATCATAGCCCCATATACGATAGTATTCTCAACGTGTTCTTACGTGATCTTTCGCGGGCTGTCCATTAACAAACCAATCAAGCGTTGGAATGTACTCGTGGTTTCCCGATGTGCAGTTAAGAGTCACTTTATTTCCAAGATCATATTCGGAGGCAGCGCCGTGAATCACAGGTTTTTCTAAAGGTTCAGCTACAGCAGAACGAACACAGACTTCAGCATTTTTATAACAGAGGATTTTTTTATATAACAGCCACACTAATAATGGTTATTCTTATTGAATTAATGTTAAACATTTTCCATTAAAAAGTTTAAAATTTGCGTGTAATTATCCTTCATAAATTATTAAAAAAAAATTTATTTAAAACATTACCAGTAAAATTATTTTGATTAAAGAATCTTCAAAGAACACTGTCATTTTAGAGTGCCACCTTCCTACCCCTAAACTAAAATGGAAACTTCCAGCTATACGGTATTGGATAAAAACACGCAAAACCAAGTTATTTTTAAAGCTTTAATTTAAAAATTACTTACGAGAAAACTTTATCGAAAAACCATAAAAATAGATTTTTCTGTCTAAAGAAACTCTTGGAAATATTGTGAAAACTGTTTCTTGAAAAAGCAACAGTTTGTCCAAGGAAAAATACATAAACAAAAAAAAAAATTAAAAAACAACTTACAGAAGACCGTCAGTCTCTCCTTTCTTTCTTCTTTCCTGAAGGCGGGATGATCCCCGATCACTTCGCATCGATATTCTCCTGACGTGGCTCTAGAGACGTCCGTAAGCACCACTTCTCTTTCGGAAGATCCCCAGCACTAGGGGAGAAAGCGAGAAAACAAAATAGAAAGAATTAAATATAAACTCAACGCCGTGTACGTTACCCGTCGTCCATCGATTACCTTTAAACAAAGCTGGGCACTTGCGGTTTTTTTTTGCGGTACTGCGGTACTGCGGTACTACCGCACTACAAAACCGGTACCGCATAACGCAGTACCGCAAAGGATCGCTGAAAGTACAGGCTGTACTTTCAGCGATCCTTTGCGGTACTGCGTTATGCGGTACCGGTTTGGTAGTGCGGTGGTACCGCAGTACCGCAGTACCGCAAAAAAAACCGCAAGTGCCCAGCTTTGCCTTTAAAGACTGAAAGTTAAAACCAAATATGTGTTTTATATCTCTGGAATTAAAGAATCCTTTTATTTTTAACTTATTTTGGGTCGACTTAATGAAAGCCAAATTCTGAGATTGTCTTTTGGTTTCATTTAGGAAAAACTCTTGTCCATGAACAGTTTGGTAATATGCTAAATTAGGGTGGGTTGGTTCGATTAAGCTAGACTAGATTGATTAAGGTTAGTTGGGTTAGGTCAAGCTAGGTCGGGTTGGTTACGTTTGGTTAGGTTACGTTAGTAATTAGGGCCCTATGGGCTCTGTCTGTGAACACCGTCTGGATAGTAAAGTTTTACCAGTTCATCTTATAAGTGACGTTTCACTCACTCACGATCCTTCACTCAGGAAAATCTTGGTAAATATAACTAAATTTGTTATATTAATCTACCCTACCCCCCCCACCCACCCCGGTCACACACACACACACACACACGCGCACAAAAACAACAGAAAACAACCCTTCCAGTACTTTCGAATTATGAAAAACAATCTATCTAAAACCTTTCGCGGTTCATTTAACTCTTCAGGTATTGTTGGTTCCCTGATTGCTTGAAAAGTTATTCAAATAAATTCGAAAGTACTACGAAGCACTAAAGAACTAAAGTATCGTATACTATCTCATATGTAAGTTAAATTAATATATTAATTAGTTCGTATTTTCAGCTTGTATTTTTGTCCGGAATCGTGCAAAATCTGTTCTTCGACTCGCCAAAAATTCCTTCATCAGACAAAAGTGTGAAAACCTCTCTAATTCTAATTCTTCTCGCTCTTTCTGGCAACTAGCCAAGAACCTCTGCAACACCTTTACTTTTCCTTCATTCCCTCCTCAAACTTTTGCCTCCAACTCAATTCTGGACGATTCTGGTGCTGTTCCTCCATCAACTACCTCTGACTTATTATGTCTGAAATTAGAATCTCTTCTAAAGATGTTTATTTTACGATATTTGGGCTTAACTCCAGGAAGTCATTCGGTCCTGATGGTGTCCCTCCTGTTGTTCGCCAGAACTGTGCTTCTGTGCTGACAGCCTGCCTGGCGAACTCTTTCGTCTTTCTTCTGGTATTTTTCTTTCCTGCTGGAAGTTCGCTTTCATTCAATGTGTCCCAAACAAGGGTGACCGCTCTCAACCCTCCAACTATGGAAACATTCTGTCCAGCAATAATTACCGATCTATTTCCGTTGCCTCCTCTTTCTCAAAACTACTTAAGAAACTGTTTGCTACGCCGATTAAATGATTATTTATGGAGATGTAATAAATTTTTAATGTTACAAACAGTAAAGTTATGCCTTTCCATTCCAAAAACTCTTATCAGTTAGCCAATATTAGTTTCAAAATGGGAAGCGAACCAATGAAGCAAGTACAAGAATTTAAGCATTTGGGTCAAATTATCACAGCTTCTTGAGTGATGACTCAGACATAATTAACAATATCGAAATTTCCGTATTAGAGCAAACATGATTATAAGGAACTTCAGATTTTGTACAAACGAATCTGGAGACACTCTATTTCATACTTTCTACACTAATACTTATGGGTAGCAACTCTGAACTAATTATGGAAAGGTTCTGGCAGAACCCTTAGCTCTCTTTAAAACAGGTATTTTAGGGTGCTGTATATTGTATAAGTTACATCCAGGATGCTCAGCTTCGCAAATGTTTGTTAACCATAATGTATCGAGATTCTTGGAGGTATCAAGACGTATTTAATACAGTCTAATACAAAGAATTAAAAAATCAGCCAACCCAATTATCCAAGCTATTCATCAGCCCTGCCATATGTCATCTAAGCTGTGTACGTCAGGGTATGAAAACGTTTGTCTGTAGTTCCACTAACTCCGACATTGCTATTTTTCATTACTTGTATTTCTGTTCTTAGTATTTTCATGTTTGTTTCATATACTGTATATTAGGGATGTTGGAAATATCCGCATCCGCAGAACATTCCCATTCGCAGATATAAAAGCTGAATATCCGCAACCGCATCCGCGGATGTCAATTTTTTGGTAACCGTAGCATCCTTAATATATATATACAGGGCGTCCCAAAAAAATGTATACACACTTTAAATACTTATAAAGGCAGTGTTTATTAAAATACATTTCATTTTCAAAATGTAATAGAATCTACAGACATTATTTAATTGTTTTGTCAACGTCTGTTTTCAAACTGACGTCCGTTCTGGTCCAGGCGAAGCAATGGAATCGCAAACATCACGAAACATTTCGTTTGGTATTTGTGTGCATTCTCGTTCAATGGCTGCTCTCAATTCAGCGACTGTTGCAGGTTTTATAGCGTAGACTTTGTCTTTTAAGTATCCCCCATAAAAAAAAGTCTAGTGGTGTGAGGTCTGGTGAACGCGGAGGGTATTCTACGAAACCCCTTCGTCCAATCCACATCCACATCGTGCCAAGTACCACTCGCAATACTCCACTCTTCGGTCTGGATCATCTTCATTAATAGCATGGACTAATCTTGGAATGTAACTTTTCCATTGACAGCGCTTCAAAATGCGTTGGACAGACGATTCTGAAATTCCTACCTCACGACTCGCTTGCCGCACAGATTTTCTTGGACTTTGGTGATACGTTTCCAGTACTCTTTCTTGCTTTGTGGGGCTTGTCGATGTCCGTGGTCTTCCGGAACGCTTCTTGTCGACATTCTGAACAGTTCCATCGGCTTCAAACTTATCTCTAATTCGAGTGATGGTAAGTCGCGTTGGTGGATCTGTTTGAAACTCCCTCCTAAACTGTCTTTGCACTTCAACTGCGTTTTCACACTTCCAGTAGCATTTTAGAATGAATTTCCTTTGTTCAAAGCTTAGTCTGACTGCCATTATTAATTCTAATGGGTTTAACTTGGAAAGAAAGAAACATCAATTGAGCTATCAGCTGTTAAAGTGTGTATACATTTTTTTGGGACGCCCTGTATATATACGCGCCTTGGTGGTGTAGTGGTTAGCATCGCTGACTACGAATCCACCGGCCCCGCGTTAAATTGCCGGCGAATGCAGACGACTTGCCGCTTACCCAGCTGTTCATCCTCCCAGAAAAAATAGGTTGGTAGATAAATGGGTACCCTGGGTGGTCTAGTGGTCAAGACGATGGCTGCTGATTGGGAGTTCATGATATCGAATCAGGGCAAGGACTTTGTAATTTCTGATCACCTATGGTGGGTCGTAGTTCGGGTTCCATGCTAAGCTGTAAGTCCAAGGTGGAGCAACAAGCTTGACCTTCGTCAAAATGAAGAATTTGGTCGGAAGCAAACCCAAGGTTAACCAATGTTATATATATATATATATATATATAAAAGGTGTGTTCAAAAAGTTGCCGAAATGGTTATGCTGCGTGCGCATCACATGACGCGCATGCGCGTCATGTGATGCATGTTGTGGTGTAATTCAGTGTATGTGTCCAAAGAATGTTACCGCTTCTTGATATCGTATTTTGTGCTCTCGATATTTACTGTTTTGTGAAGTCATTTTGTGTGTTTTGTCGCATTGGATCTTTTCCGTTTGGGGGCTAGCAGCGAATTTTAATGAAAATTGGTAGACTAATGTAGTTTTGGTCACTGATTTAAAAAAATAACTCTTTTTTTTTTTTTTGAGAACTGAAAAACAAACATGTTAGAGCACTTTAAATAATTAATGTGTTTTTAACGAAAATATCATGACTTAACCGAAGTCATGTTGTGTCAAGGTCGTACAGTTGACCTAACCGGGCATTCAATTGACCTAACGTGGCTTTCAATTGACCCAATCGGGCATTCAATTGACCTAACTGGGCATTAATTCTTGATTTTTTCCTGCTACTTTTACAGAGCTGCCGGGATCCTTCAAAAAACGTATTCTTCAAAGTTGCACTTTTTACCGTTTGACCGACGCTTTTGGCAACGAAAGAACTGGGTATTTTTATCAAAGGAGCACACTTTCCCACACTTAGAGTACTTTTTCATAAACAGTAGCAGTTTGAGACTCTGGCTAAATTTAACACAATCCTCTGTAACTAGTTTAAGCTAGTTAAAACACATATTAATTATTTAAAGTGCTCTAACATGTTTGTTTTTCATTTCTCCAAAAAATGAAAGTTATTTTTGAAATCAGTGACCAAAACTACATTAGTATACCGATTTTCATTAAAATTCGCTGCTAGCCCCCAAACGGAAAAGACCCGTCACATTTTGTGCATCTGAATAATGGCTACTGTTGAAGAACAACGTGTGTGCATAAAATTTTGCGTTAAGCTGGGCAAGACTGCTTCTGAAACCCATACCATGCTGAACACAGCATTTGGCAATGATGCCTTAAGACGGACAATCACTTTTGAGTGGCACAAGCGCTTTAAGGAAGGCCGAACGTCGACGAAGGACGATGCAAGAGTGGGACGACCTTCCACTTCAAGAACTGATGATACTGTTGCTCGTGTTCGTGAAATGATTCGAGGGAACCGTAGACTGACAGTCAGGGAAGTCGCAAACGAAACAGACATTTCGATAGGATCATGCCACAGAATACTCAGAGAGAATTTGGGGATGCGTCGTGTGTCAGCCAAATTTTGGCACGACTCTTGACTGCCGAGCAGAAAGAGCAACGTGTTGTTGTGTCTCACGACCTCCTTCAACGTGTTGTTGTGTCTCAAGACCTCCTTCAACGTGCCAATCTTAATGAAAATTTTCTCAGAAACATCGTTACGGATGACGAGATGTGGGTGTACGGGTATGACGTTGAAACAAAACATCAGTCATCGCAACAGAAGTGCACACAGTAGCCATTATTCAAATGCACAAAATGCGACAAAACACGCAAAGTAACTTCACAAAACAGTAACTGTCTTTGGACACAGACTGAGTCACACTACAACATGCATCACATGACGCGCATGCACATCATGTGATGCGCTCGCAGCATAACCAATTGGGAACTTTTTGAGCGCACCTTATATATTCATTTATTGGGGTTGTTTAACCTCCTTCGCAACATCTAAGGTCATATGACGGAGGGGACCTACAGCTTTACGTGAGATCCGAACCACGGGTCGCTACATAATTTGGGCGCGGAGGACGATCTCCCATCCAACTACTACCCAGATCCAATGTCGCTTAACTTCGCGCACCTTATGTATATAAGAGAGAGAGAGAGAGAGAGAGAGAGAGAGAGAGAGAGAGAGAGATTATTTGTACAGGATAGATTCGATGTAGGTACAATTGCGGAGAGAAGTTTACCGAAAGAAACAAAATTAAAAGAAATACGAATTAATAATTTTTGGGTTTTGTTTTTGAAATCCTATTTATTTCGTCGAACTTCTTTCCGTAACTTCACATTATAAATAATGAAGCTTCTTGTTATTACCAGTTAATCTGCTTTGATTAATTATCTTTTACATTTTTTCTTTATTCATAATCGATATAAACTGTAAAATCCTTTTTTTTATCTTTTTTCGCCATATTGACATCACCACGTCTTAATCAATCGCATGATTTATGCGTCATAAATTTCTCTTAAGTTACCTTTTATGCCCAAGTATGCCATGAAAATCTTAAAAAAAAATCGCGTAACAGTAATATTCTTTACAAAAAATCGCTATAAATTATGATAATTATGAGCACTTTCGTAGTGCTCTAATGAATTTTAAGCGTCGAATACACTCTGTGGCGACGAATTATGGTCATTCTATGAGAGTAGTGTAAATATGAGCAGTTTGGAAACGTAAACAACCATATATATTGTATAGATATTAATTAATAAGGAAAATATGACTAATTCTTTTTTGAAGCATTGTTTCTTGGACACCCTGTGCTTTGATTATCTCATACTACAAAATTAAATTGGTACGTTACAAATAGTAAAAAGCAAAGTACAGTAATTACTGTTGCATATTGTGTGTATGTAACCTTTGGTTACCTTTGGTTTGCTTCCGCCCGAATTGTTCATTCTGACGAAGGTCAAGCTTTTTACTCCACCTTATACCTACAGTTTAAGTTGGAATCCGAACCACGCCCCACTAGCAGCCCAGCGTCTTAACCACTAGGCTACTCAGGGTACTCATTTATCTACCAACCACTTTCTTTATTGTGTGGAAGGATGAACAGCTGGGTTTTGCTGCTTGCCACCTGTCGTCACCGGATCTGGATCCCGGGGCCGATAGATTCGTTGTCAGCGACGCTAACCACTACATCACTGACGCAACGTACAATTAATTTCCATATAGATATTTTTAATTGCATATCAATAAGCAGTAGCGGATCTAGGATTTTTGGAAGGGGGGGGGGACCTTTACATATGTAAAAATTGCGCCAAAATAATGTTTAATTATATACTGTAAATATAATTACATACACTGGAATTAAAAACACATATGTTAACCCTTTAAGCACCAGCAGGCAAATTTTTAGCGTTTACTTAAATTTAGTTAAAGATCAGGTTTCTGGTAGTAAATATTGGAACTAATTTGAATGACGTTATCTAATCCATCCGTTCAAAGTATTACCTGAATCAGTTATTTAGAGAGAGGAAGATCGTGAATGTGAATACTACGCAAAGGGTTTACAAACACATTAACTTTGTGTCTACAAATGCTTACAACCATTAATAAATGAATATGTAAAGCTGGAAAGCATAATTTAATTGAGCATACGAAGGGAATATTATTTTTATACACAGTTTCTAACAAATAAATTGAAAGGTAAGTTGCCACGTATTTACAAGGGTGGTGTTGATATTTTTATAATTTAAAAAAGTATGTACTTTTTTGCTTTAAGAAATTAAAAAATTTATTATAAAAAATAAAGCAATTGGAAGGAACGCCAAATTGACCAAAGGGGGCACCCCCCCCCCTAAATCCGCTAATGCCAATAAGTACAGGAGGTTCATAAAGTCATGCAAGTAAATATGCATGTACACTTCCCCATATTCACTTGCGTGACTTTACGAACACCCTGTACTTTAATATAGCCTATAATGTTATGCTTTTGGGATTTTGAATGTGGCATACTTTCCTGTCCCTGATTGTTACTACATATTAAAAAGGGGAGTTGAAGATACTGTATTAGATATCCTTAAGGGCAGTGTTCTTCAACGTGGGGTTCGCGATGCTTGCATAAAAATCAGCCAACATGTAAAATCGAAGTTTAATCTATTTCCTTTAATGAGATAGACGTGTCTGCTTTGCATTTGTTAATCTTCTTAGATTCGGTTGAATAGACAAAGCACAAAGTAACACAGACAGTCAATTTCATTCTTTGTTTTAATTGCAACCACTGATGGTTCACGTAAGTACGAGGTTGCAAATGAAATTAAAATATTCAATGCTTCAGACACCAGTTCTGGATATTTACTTTTCCGTGCTATCCAAAATCAAAATGTTGTAGGGTCTTATCAGAAGAACGTTCAATCAATTATCGTGTAGGTTTCCTGCAAGTTCAGCAGACTCTACCACCCTTTCATTGAACGGATTAAGTATCCACCTCTTACCAAACCTTCAGTCGTCACGTAGGAAATAGTTTTCATTGCCTTCAAGTGCATTAGGAGATTACTATAATGCTCTATAAGTTATAATAGGCATTATCTTCCTGATCGGAATTCGTGCTGATTTTCGTTGAATCTTTCCAATGTCTCCAAAAAGTCAGAGATTTTCTCTCTGACTATTCTTTCAAATATTTTGGTGAGATGGGACGTCAAGGACACTGGTCTATAGTTCTTTGCTTGAGATCTATTCCCTCCTTTATATATAAGGACAATGTTTGCTCTTTTCAAGATGTTCGGTATTTCCCGTGTCTAGGGATCTTCTCTATATCCAGTATAAGGGTGTAGCTATTTCATTTTTACAGTTTTTAATTAATAGTGCGTTCCATTTGTCCAGACCTGCAGCTGAATGTGATTTCATTTGTCCGATAGCTCTCACTACATCTTCTGAGGTAAAATCAAAGTCTGTTATACATTCTCCTTGCAATTTCTCTTTGAAGAATGCATCTATGTCAGGTATCGCTTTGTCACTTTTTGGGGTACTGAAGACCGAGTCATACCGGGTTCTCAATGTTTCAGATATTTCTTTTAGATCGTCTGTTAGTTCATTATTTCCTTTCCTTAAGGGCCCGATAGTAGCGCGCGTTTTAGTTTTCCTTTTCGCATAGCTGTAGAAGTATTTTGGATTTTCATTTATTGCTTCAACCGCCTTTTCCTCTTCCCTCTCTGTATGGCCCTTTATCAGAGTTTGTATTTCCCAATCGATTCTCTCCAGTTCTTCATGTATTACTTTCCTGGCATTGTTTTCTCCGCAATTAACTAACTTCGTCTCTACTTTCTTTCTTTTGCGGAATATTCTTCTCTTTTGCCTCTCTAGCCAGTTCCTCTTTCCTTTTGGCTGCGCTTTCGGAACATATTTTTCCAAAATTCTCAGCGTCTTTTCTTTCAAGGTTGTTAGCATTTCTTTGTTAAACGTTGTTACCTTGTTTGTGTTCCGTGCGTCGGTCTTTCTTCTACACCCGGCTCATCTGGTACCGTCCTGAGCCAGGCATCTTGTCTTCTCGTGAAGACTTCAACTTTGACCCCTGTAATGTTTCTGAGGTCCTTTGGAAACTGGTTGAAAATTCTTGGCCCCCTAACAACCGAGCTATTTTCCTTCAGAGTTGAGGAGGTTCCTTGTCGGGCCTTTAATTTTGGAACACTACACTATTTTCAAGCGTTGTCCGGATGGTAATTGGGTTTAGTTTGAGGTTTTGTACCAGTTTTTCGATAATTTTCTATATGTAGATTATGTTATACCTCTCTCTTCTTCTTTCCAGGGAGTACAGATTTAGTTTACGTAGTCTTTCCCAGTAGTTGAGTTCTTTGCAGCTATCAATCTTGTCTGTGAAATGTCTCTGCGTTTCTTCTAGTTTATTAATTTCTTCCTTTTTATATGGGGACGTCAAAACTGAGCAGTATTCAAGTTTTGGTGTGATCAGTGTTCTCAGCAGGGAAATCATTACTGTCTCTGTCCCTTCTATTGAACGTTCTTAGTACCTGTCCCGCGACTCTTTTTGCTTTGTTTATTGCTATCTGATTTTGTGTCTCGAATTTGGCATCATCGGTCATTATTACCCCCAAATCGATCGCATTAGTGCTTCTCTGAATTTCTTGTCTATCTGGAGCATAATATGCAGTCTGTTTAAGTTCCTCATTTCTACCATATCTCAAGAGCTTAAATTTCTCGGTGTTAAATGTCATATTGTTGTCTTCTGACCATTTGTACATTTTGTTTGTGTCCCTCAGCAAGGCCTCCACTTCATTTACATCGCTGATTTTTCTGCTGATCTTTGTATCGTCTGCAAAGGATGTTACTATACTGTTGCTGTTTACTCCACTGTCTATGTCTGTTAGCATGATTACGAACAGGAGTGGGGCCAGCACTGTATCTTGTGGTACTGAACTGCGTACTTCTGATTCTGATGATGATACACCTTGAATTTTGACCACCTGTAGTCGTTTTCTGAGGAAGTTGTAGATCCATTTTCCCACTTTGCCTGTTATTCCCATATGTTTCATTTTATGTGCTATTATACCATGATCGCATTTGTCGAAAGCTTAGCAAAATCCGTGTATATGACATCATAGTTTTCATTGCCTTCAAGTGCATCTAGGACATTGTTATAATGTTCTATAAGTTGTGATAGGCATGATCTTCCTGATCGGAATCCGTGTTGATTTTCGTTGAATCTTTCCAATGTCTCCAAGAAGTCATAGATTTTCTCTGTAACTATTCTTTCAAATATTTTGGTGAGGTGGACGTCAATGACACTGGTCTATAGTTCTTTGCTTGAGATCTATCCCCGCCTTTATATATAGGGACGATGTTTGCTCTTTTCAAGATGCTCAGTATTTCCCCAATGTCTAGGGATCTTCTCCATATCCAATATAAGGGTGTAGCTATTTCATTTTTACAGTTTTTAATTAATAGCTATAATTAATTTCCTCAGTTTTTTTATTCTCTAAAACGGTTCTCCACTCTATTTGCGCCATATGTCATCTGATTTCTTCCCAATTTATGGTCTTGGAGTTTAGGTTAAAAGCCCCAAATCTGCTTCTTCCTTCTATGTGATTTGTCCTTTAAAGTTATCGCCATATTTGTTGATAACGCGATTATATTGTGGTCTGAGATAGTAGTTGGAGTTATTTTTATATCGGCAATCAAATTCATGTTATTTGTGAATACCAGATCTAGGCAGTTATTTTTCCTGGCATTTTCTGATCTCCTGTGTCAGCATAAACTCGTTTGTGAGAGCCATCAGCATTTTTGCTTGCTCCTGTTCTCTCATGTACCCCATTATCTTGCTGTATAAATATATTTCTACCCACCTTTTTGTATTTTATAAATGGGAAATTAAAATCGCTGCAGAGTATTATATTAGGGGATGGAGAGTTTGTGGACTTTATTAGGGTTCTGATATCATCAATGACATCCCAAAATTTTTCATTTTGAGAGTTTGGAGGTCTATAGATGACTATCAGTACCACGTTTAGTTTCTCTATTTTCACTGCAAGGGTTTCCACGAAACTGTTGAATTTACTTATTACCGTCTCTGTCATATGTTTCTCATGTATATAAATAGCACAACCACCTTTACGTCTCGTTGTTCTATCCGCTCTTAGTAAGTTGAATCCATCGATATGCAATTCTTTCTTATTGATACAGTGTTCGCAGTTATCGCAGTTTCCTTGGCAGTCTTTAAGATGTGTTTCTATGAGCATGCGATGTCCGCCCTTGTTTCGTCCATAAAACCTTTCAGTACGAAGCTTTGTTTAATGAATTGCTCGGTTTTATTCCTTGAATATTTGCCAGGACAATGTTTATGTTCTTTGTTTTGCATTGCCCTTTGTGCATTTTAAGTTCGTTGTCCTTTGATATCGCGTGTTTTGTAGCCTTGTGGTCCTCTGAGATGGATCCGTTCCCGCCTACCTGTTTTGTAGCTTCTTGCAATGTAGCGGTCCAGCTCGAGGGTTCCCAGCTGTGTCAGCTGCATGTGCTGTATAAGACTTAGCAGCCGTATTGTGTCCGAGATGTTGAAAACATTTTGTGTGCTATTTGTGTTTTGTTTGCTAGTTGGGTACATATTTTTTTTCTCACATTCCTTCTGTTGTCATTTGAAACTTGTCCTTTATCCTTTGGACTTGTCGGGAGATGATGGTAGTAGCATTTTCTCCGTACTGGCAGGTTCTATGTCGCGTAGGTGTTACATATGTCCGGATGATAGAATTTGCATTTTCCACCAAATTTGCAGTGACCATTATTGTAGAAGTAGTTGCACACAGGAGGGTGTTCGTGAATACATTCTCCTCCCTTATATCTGCATATTCCTTTCACATAGTATTTACATATAGTTTCTTTCCCATTTTTACTTGGGGCCTTTGTTTTTGGTGGTTTCAGTATGTTTCTTTATTGTCTACTTGTTTTTTCCTATTGTTGCTAATGCCCTTTGTTTGAAAACTTTGGATTTGGTTTTGTGCATCTGTTTCTTCTGTTGGTGCTTCTTTTATTTCTATTATTTCTGCTTTTTCTGTTTTCTTTTCCTGTTCGTTTTTCGCAGTTTTCCTCTCTTACTATCTTCATTCCTTCTATTTCTTTCCTCTGTTCGCTATTCATAAACTCCTCTTTTACCTTTTCCTCATAGTCTCGTTCTGTTTATATATATATATATATATATATGATACACACAGACAGCGCATGGAACAAGGAACTCTTCTGGGATAATTAAATCCACTATATCATAAAAAACTCAGGGGACCATTCTGAGTTCATTTCCATCTTCAAACGGACATGTTATGTGCCTTGAAAAGTGGACGCTCAATTCTGCCAGTTGAGGTTTAAGTTTTGGTTTTTGGCTAAAAATATAATAGTTACCCCTTTTTCTTTGATGCATTCAATCTGACGTGAAGGCAGCGAGTCTTTTGCTTATATTGAGGTTCTAAATGTAGCAGGGCTAGGTGCTTTAAACCCTAGATCCATGTCCCAAAGCTGGATCCTGTCTGCTTTGCAGATAGCTGGTGAGGAAAGCTATATTTATGGGACCTCTTTGCGAGTGACCCGTTGCCCGCGTCGGGCTAGCATCATGAAAAAGAAAAACTATGGTATTTGTCATTTACCATTACTTATTCGGACTATAGTGGATTTAATTATCCCAGAAGAGTTCCTTGTTCCATGCACTGTCTGCGTGTATCATAAAAAACTCAGGGGACCATTCTGAGTTCATTCCCATATATATATATATATATATATATATATATACACACACACTCTGTGCTGTCTGATCTCCTCCTGCCCTCGTAGCCAGCCACGCATAGCTGGTCAGAGACTTTGCGCAGGAATCTGTCCAGCTGGTTCTTGAAGTTATTCAGGTCGGTGTGCTGGACATTCCTCACTTCTTTTGGTAGGACATTGAAAAGCTTTGGGCCTCGTATTCTGAGGGTATTTTCCATCCTTGTTTTCATGGCCCCTTGTCCCACCGCAGCTGGGACAGTACAAAATCTGCCTCTTCTCTCATTCAAGTTTGTTTCTATTTCATTTCTAAGGTTAGGGACATAGCCCTCAAGTATTTTCCATATGTATATTATTGTGTACCGTTCGCGCCTTCTTTCGAGAGAGTAGAGTTTTAGGGATTGTAATCGAGACCAGTAGTCTTCACCTTCCGTTTCCTCTATTTTAGACGTAAAAGTCCTTTGTATAGTTTCAATGTTCGCAATGTCTCGTTTTCTGTATTGGCTTGTGAGTACTGAGCAATACTCAATTATTGTTAGGACTAGACTCTTCCATAATTTGAGCATGACGTTTGCTTTTCTGCTGCGGAAGCTCTTCCAGATGATTCCCATTATGTTTCTAGCCGTTGTAATTTTGATGTTATAGTGCTCTTTGAATTCTGCATCCGACGACATCATTACTCCGAGATCCCTGAGTTGTGGATTTGGTGTTATCTGTTTGGCTTGCATTGTTTTGTACCCTTTTTTGGAATTTTTCTTCGTTGAACTTCATATTGTTGTCTTCTGCCCACTGGAATAATGTTTCAATGTCATTTTGTAATTTTCTTATGTCACCTTCGTTCACTATTTCCTTACATACCTTTGTATCATCTGCGAAGCATGACACAATACTGTCCTTAATATCTGCATCAATATCTGCAATCATTATTATGAACAGCAACGAAGCTAATACTGTCCCTTGAAGGACAGAGCTCACGACTTCCGAGACTTTCGCTTTAACTCCGTTTACCACCACTCTTTGTGTTCTTTGCGTCAAGAAATTAAATATCCATGTCCCTAACTTTCCAGTAATTCCTGTATTCTTAAGTTTGTGTGCTGTGATCCCATGGTCACATTTATCGACGGCTTTAGCAAAGTTCGTATATATTACATCTATGTTTTGTCCTCGACACAATGTTTCCAATATTTTCTCCAGTGGTCTAGTAGCTGTGATAGGCATGATCTTCCAGCCCTGAAGCTAAGTTGATTGGGGTTGTATAAGTCTTTTTCTTGTAGGTAGTAGGTAGTTTTGCTTCTAATTATATGTTCAAAGCACTTTATAAGCTGGAAGGTGAGAACCACTGGCCGATAATTCTTGGGCATTGCTCTGTTACCACCTTTAAATAGGGGGGACAATGTTCGCGTTCTTTAAGGGGAGTGGAATTTGTCCTGTGTCGAGTGATTTCTTCCATAGTAAGTATAGCGGTTTGGCAATACTCTCTTTGCATTTCTTCAGGAACGTGGCACTCCATGTGTCTGGCCCTGGCGCTGAATTGTCTCGCATCTGTGATAAGGCCATAATTACATTTCCTTCCGTGAACTCGAAGTCCATTAATAGATTTGTGCCGGAATTTGTTCTTGGTTGATTTGTATCTATGTCGAAAAATTCGTCTGGGTTTTCCACTTCCATCTCGGACTTAGGGGAGCTAAACAAGAGTTAAATTGTTCCCGAAGCAGTTCGCTTATTTCTTTCGGCTCATTTGTGTATTCGGCCTCCCCGTCTATCAACGAACCAATACTCTCCTTAAACTGCATTTTCATTTTCGCAAACGTGTAGAAGTATTTTGGGTTATTTTTTATGTTTTCTGCTACCTTTTTCCTCCTCGTTTGTCTTATGTATGAATGTTTGCTTTAGGTTCACTTCTGTTTCGCCAAGTTTCCTCTCCAGTTTGAGTCTCTTTGCATCAGTTCTGCATCTGTGGAGATGTTTTACGGTTTGTCTTCGTTGCCTAAATATATATATATATATATATATATATATATATATATATATATTATATATATATATATATATGCCCCTCGGTGGTGTAGTGGTTAGCGTCGCTGACTACAAATCCATCGGCCCCGGGTTCGAGACCCGACGGCAGCCGGCGCGCAGCAAAACCAAGCTGTTTATCCTTCCACACAATAAGAAAGTGGTTGGTAGATAAATGGGTACCCTAGGTGGCCTAGTGGTTAAGACGCTGGGCTGCTGATGGGGCGTGGTTCGGATTCCACGTTAAACTGTAGGTCTAAGGTGGAGTGAAAAGCTTGACCTTCGTCAGAATGAACAATTCGGGCGGAAGCTAACCAAAGGAAAAGGTTTTTTTATATATATATATATATATATATATATATATTATAATATATATATATTAAGCTCTTCATCATTTAAGCTGTAGCTAAAAGCGTCTTGGACATTGATTGAGTGAAATATATACAGTACATGATGCACACCCACAAGGAAAAGGAAAAGCACTTGCAAGGTCTTTCGTGTATTCAACAGTACACCTTTTCACGGAATTAATACACGAATACACGTAAAGCCCTTCGAATCGCTTTTCCTTTTCCTTGTGGGTGTGCATCATTTATTTATTTCACATGTTTAATTGTGAAATTCATCCATATATATATATATATTTTATTATATATATATATAAATGCTTCGTCGCTTTATATATTATATATATATATATATATATATATATATATATATATATATATATATATGGGATGAATTTCACAATAAAACACGTGAAATGAATGAATGCTGCAAACCCACAAGGAAAAAGAAAAACGATTCCAAGGCCTTTCGTGTATTCAAAGCTACACGAAAGGCCTTGGAATCGTTTTCTTTTTCCTTGTGGGTTTGCAGCATATATATATATATATATACAGGGTGAGTCACGACGAAATGTCATAACTTCGGGAGCTTATAACTGATGTCATTCCCAGTCAAAAACATCATATGAACATAGGTCCGATTCTTAACTTTTATGGAGCTATGGATGCTTGAATTTCAATCATGCGCATGCGTGACGTTGAACTGAATTGACAGTTACTTATTGAACCGAACTAACTACGCAGTAGAGTGTTGTGTTTCACAGTGTGCAGTTGATATTTTGTGCGTTCAGTATGCCTTTTACGTTTTCAAATGCCGAATATGCCGATATGGTGTATGTTTACGGATTTTGCGATGGAAATACTACTGCTGCTGTCACTGAATACCAGCGACGTTTTCCAAATCAAAGAATTCCGGATCGACGAGTGTTGAGCAACGTTTTCCTGTGATTGCGAGAGAGCGGTTCATTTTCTAGCGTTACTATTTTATCTGAGCAACCGGAACAACAAGATGTGGCTGAACAAGAAAACATTATTCAGATAGTACAGCGGAGTACCCATGTTAGTACGTGAAAGATTTCCACACGTCTTAGAGTTCCTCAAACGAGATATGTAGAACGTTACACGAAGAAGGCATGTATCCATACATGTACAGCGCGTTCAGCACCTCCAACCTGGGGACCGTGCCCAACGGCTGGAATTTTGTAATTGGCTCAATGCCGATCGACAATTGCATCGATACGTCTTGTTCTGTGATGAGGCTCAATTTACCCGCGACGGTGTCAACAACACTCGCAATTCACATGTGTGGTCAAATGAATCCTCATGCCATTGTGGAAAGTAATTTTCAACATCGGTTCAATGTGTAGTGTGGTATTCTCTACGGTCAGCTGATTGGTTTGTTTATCTTCGAAGGTGGTCTTACAGGTGACATTTTTTTCTACAAGACGAACTGCCGCCACTGTTAGAAGATGTATCTTTAGCAACACGATTGCGTATGTACTTCCAACAAGACGGAGCTCCTCCCCATTTTAGCCGTGCAGTGAGAACGCATCTCGATGATCGCTTCCCTGGTCGATGGATCGGTCGTGGTGGTGCACAAAATTGGCCATCCAGGTCTCCGGACTTAACCCCTCTAGATTTTCATCTGTGGGGGCGCATGAAAGAGCTGGTGTACCAGAGAAAAATGGAAACACGAGCTGCATTGCTCCGTCGCATTTTGGACGCTGCAGCCCTCATCAAGGACAATCGTAGTGAACTAATGTGAATTACACACCGCGATTCACAGACAAGCCGCAATCTGTATTGAGGCCGAGTGTAGTAATTTTGAACAATTATTGTAAATTCGTGAATAAAAACTTTAGCAACTATTTGTTCGCTTATTCTTATTTTTAAACATTCAAACATCCATAGCTCCATAACAGTTAAGAATCGGACCTATGTTCATATGCAATTTTTGACTGAGAATGACCTCAGCTATAAGCTCCCGAAGTTATGACATTTCGTCGTGACTCACCCTGTATATATAGTGTAGTGGTTAGCATTGCTGACTACGAATCTACGGGACCGGGTTCGATTCCTGGTGACGGCAGTCGGCGGGCAGCAAACCCAGCTGTTCATCCTTGCATGCAATGAAATTGGTTGGTAGATAAACTGTTACCCTGAATGGTGAATAGCCTAGTAATTAAGACGCTTGGCTGCTGATCGGGAGGTCGTGAGAGTGAGTCCTGGCGAGGACTTCGTAATTTCTGACACCCATGGTAGGGCGTGGTTCGGATTCCACGTTAAGCTGTAGGTCCAAGGTGGAGCAACATGCTTGACCTTCGCCAAACTGAACAATTCGCGCAGAAGCAAAACCAAGGTTAACCAAGGTACCAAGGTTATATATACATATCTCTGAGTGAGGCAGAGAAAACCTTGTGACTTTCAGTGCCTCAAAAACTCAGTTCCTTCATCTGTCAACTCGTCGCAATCTCCCACACGACTATCCCCTTACCTTCAACAATATACACAACTCAGTCCTTCTTCTTCTCTTAACATTCTTGGAGTTTCCTTTTCTCATGATCTTTCATGGAAATATCATATATATTCTCTTTCCAAAACAACTTCTAAGAGGTTAGGTGTGCTGTACTGGTTCCGCAGGTTTTTCACTTCCGCTTAGTTGCTGTCTCTGTACTGCCCTGTATGGAGTACGTTTCCCATATGTCGGGTGGCTCAACCCACACAGCTCTACTTGACCGGATGGAATCAAAGGCTTTTTGTCTCATCACTTCCCCGCCTTTTACTCACTGTCTTCAATCCCTCTCTCTTCGCCGAAATGTTGCTTTACTCCCTCTTTACTATCGCTATTATAACGGACACTGCTCTTCTGAACTCTCTAACTGCATGCCTCCTCCTATAAGGAGAGCATGCAGTACCAGACTTTCGACACATTCTCATTATTTTTCTGTCCAACTCTCTAACGCAAGGATTAATCGGTATTTTCAATCTTTCATCTACTCAACGGGCCAACTCTGGAACAATCTTCCTCAATCCATCTTTCCCTCGGTCTATGATCTCCAATCTTTCAAATGCAGAGTGTCCAGGCATCTCGAAAATCCTGAACCTTGATTGTGACTCTCTTCTTCCGCTATAGGGGGGGGGGGCGTTTCGGCAGGCATTCGCCCTTGGTCCCTTTTTCCTCCTTAAAAAAAATATATAGTTGTATTCATGTATGTATATGTACAGTATGTATTTCGAACTGAAATGTCAAATATTAATGCAATAGAATTAATTAGTTATTTTAATCCCTGGATCTCAGGTGCAACACATGACCACTAAATTTAATTAGTAATGAATTTCTTCAACTGAGAGCAACAGAATTATTCATAATTCCTTTTTGGAGATCGAAACTTGGCACAAAAAAAATAGAAGTGAAACTATCATAATATGTTTCGTATCATATAAATTTAAGTTAATTTTAAAAATTAACTCTTTATCGCGCAGTGTGACTTTACTGATTTTGTTCTGGCTAAAGCCAGGTCGATTTTATTCAGTTTCAGAAAGACCTCTGTGCAGTAAAGGGTTAAGCGACGTTTGTTTAATCCCTTATTGCACAAAGGTCTTCCTGAGACGGAATAAAATCGTCTGGCGTTAGCCAGAGGAAAATCAGTAAAGAAGTCACACTGCCTGACAAAGGATTAATATTTATAGTTTAGTTAAAAATTTAGTTGACATGTTTTGTGAAGCAAAAGGGAATTATCTCGTTGAGATCTTTTTATATGATACAATCGTTTCGAAAAGTACTGTCTTGAAACATCGTGTTTCATACTGATAAATATTTTTAAGAAATATAGATTTTTATGACACATGACCTTTTTGAATTGAATGTACCCAGGAAAACTTACGTGGATGAAACAACCCAATTATTCAGGTAAAGTTATCGAAAAATAAGCATGGTTAGCGCACGCATTCCATAGTTGAATTTACTAAATTACTACTATCTGGGTTGGTTGGCAAATAGTTATTATTATATAAGGAAGCTACACATAATGGGTTCGAATCCCACAGGCTCCCAGTTTTCCACTCAAATATCTTTTCCTTTCTTTAGATCTTATTAAGTGCAGATATTGTATTTAAAGTATTTACATAAGAGCTGGGAGCGTTTAACCGGTTAAAAATTTCCAACCGGTTAATTTCGGTTAAAATCAGTTATTTCAATAAATTCGTATAAAATGCACAAATCGTGGACAGAAAGATGCTAAAATATTCTCAGGAAAAAGGTTGTCGAGTTGACGAGAGCCCATTAAAATGGTGGAAGTCAAGACGGAATGACAACCCAACATTGAGCCGCCTTGCAAGGTGATATTTGGCTGTTCAAGCTACATCAGCATCGTCTGAACAATTATTTTCGGCTTTTGGACTTGTATTTGAGAGTCGACGCATGTCGCTTGAGAAAGAAACAACAAGCGCCATCATATTTCTACATGAGAATGGGCAGTAGTTAAGTTTATATCGATGCCTGTTCTTGCATCTCCAAGTCGCAGACATGGGCGTAAGTATCGATTTAATTGCATTTAAATGCCAAATATTTCTAATAGGAAATAAATTTATTGTGTGAAGTGTTTATAAATAATTATGCAAAAAAATCTATTGATTATTGATACGTATGCACTGCATGCAACTCATTCATGGACCGCACGCCACTGATATATACTGTATATATATATATATGCACTAGAATCACAAAATAACACGTGACCTTATTAATAAGCAAACAACCACAAGGAAAAGGAAACACAAAGTCCGAGCGCTTTCGTGATATATTCACATTATCAAGGAGGAACAGAAATCTGTTCCTCCTTGATAATGTGAATATATCACGAAAGCGCTCGGACTTTGTGTTTCCTTTTCCTTGTGGTTGTTTGCTTATATATATATATATATATATACACACACGGTATACAAATTAACCAAATTAACCGATTTTAACCGGTTAACCGGCATCTTGTTAACCGGTTAACCGGTTAAATGAAAAGTTTTTTTTCTGTCTAAATACTCTCTAACTGGGGTTTCTGTATATTGTGGTCGTACAGTACTTGTACAAAAGGTCAGGGTATTATTCTCTTAGTAACAGATTATGATGTTTAAAAGATCATGAGAGCTGCTGTACGTCGTTGGCTATGTTGCAGCAACACCGTTTCCCGTACATCAGCGAAGTTAAGCGACATTGGGTCCAGATGACGTATATTAGGCAAAATACAATTTTGGAATTAGAAAAACACATACAGCGGCGCTCATAAGTATTCGTACAGAGAAATATTTCAGTTATGTTCGTCCTTATCGTTTCTACCATGCATAGAATAGTTATGAAATGTTTATCGTTCGTTTATCGTTCGTTTGGAACGATTCGAAGTCCGCAAGTGAAAATGTACAAGGTGAGAAATTCACATTTGAGGACAGAGTTTCTTCAACTGAGAAAGAATGTCAGTCCCATTTTGCTTTCACCTAACTTAACCTAACTGAACTTAACCCAACTTAACTTAACCTAACTGAACTTAACCTAACTTAACCTAACCTCAGTCTTGGGTGCGGAATGAAATGAGAATGATATTGAGTGAGGTGATATCTTTAACAACCACACTTTAACAACTTTAACACTTT
This sequence comes from Bathynomus jamesi, assembly GCA_023014485.1. Lineage (NCBI taxonomy): Eukaryota > Metazoa > Arthropoda > Malacostraca > Isopoda > Cirolanidae > Bathynomus > Bathynomus jamesi. The sequence goes on along the minus strand of JAJOZX010003413.1, from coordinate 346,418 downwards.
AACAACCACACTTTAACAACTTTAACACTTTAACAACCACACTTTAACAACTTTAACACTTTAACAACCACACTTTAACAACTTTAACACTTTAACAACCACACTTTAACAACTTTAACACTTTAACAACCACACCAGTCTTATGTTATTTTACCCTGTTGCCTCCAATTCTTTATTACAGTGGTTTCCAACGGTGACGGTACCACCCCCCAGTGGGCGTTTGTAAAGTTTAAGGGGGGGGGGGTTAAGAGTAAGGGAGATGTTAGTAGAAAGGACTGAATGACACGCAAACTTAAGCATTCACTCCATTGTAGCAATCGTAATGTAATGTGAAATTACATTATTACAGCAATAAACATCAATGTATTCACTGTATTATGATTATTTTTCAAATACTGTAAAGTTACATTCACTAAGCTTTGTATTGTTTGCTAAGCTATATATTCATGAAGGTGGCGTCCAAAAATACTGTTTGGTGAAAGGGGCGCTGTCTTCAAAGAGGTTGGGAACCACTGCTTTATAAGATAAGACTCTTAACTGAATGGAATATTTTCATGTTTACATTTTTCGAAATTTTGTTATCTATTTTATGCTTATTGTTTTAAATATTCTACACTACAGTGGTTCTCGACCTTTTCTTGCTCAAGGCACCCCAGTGCTATAGTTCTTCCGCGGGAAGTTAAGCGACATTGGGTCTGGGTGGTAGATGGATGGGTCCAGATTATGTAGCAACACGTGGTTCGGATTCCACGTAAAGCTCTAGGTTCCCTCCGTCATATGGCCTTAGATGTTGCAAAGGAGGTTAAAATCAAACATCTTCCGCGACATCCCAAAGGATTTTTTTTCTTCCACTGAACCCCTAACCCCTAACACCAGTTGAACCCCTAACACCACGTAACTTCAAACTGAGCCTAAACAGTTCCCAATTTTTAGTAACTTTTGACTTTTCACTAACTTAGTTTTTAGTTGGGAAACACTGTTCTGCAGGGTACCAAATAAATGTTGCACCGGCAGGTGTTTTTTACTTGGGATGACCCAATGTGCATAAAATCCGCATAAGTCGTACCCTAATTTCGCGAGCAAAATAGGGTTGGCAAATAATCTGATCTTTTCTTGTTTCTTCTGTTTTTACAAGAAGTTTGCGTTAGTCGTAGGAAATTGGGGGTTTTCTAAAGCGCATGGGCCTTTTGCTTTGTTTTGTTTGCAGCAAATAGAAAGTTTCTTATTTTCTCTACGCACATTTGCGCATTCTTTTCGCTGATTTCGTGCGACAAAGCAAACTCAAAGAAAATCAATCGAAATTCTTATAAGACGCACCCTACAGTAGTTTCTGGAACCAAAAATTTTGAAAAAACGTGCGACTTATCCGTAGATTTGTTCAGTATTCATAAACAAACAAAATTTGTAATGAAGTGACTCATCAAAACTAACGTGTATATATATATATATATATATATATATATATATTATATATATATATATATATATATATATATATATATATATTTTCAATAATGTTGAAACATTAAAAATTTAGTATGCCGTATCTGAACAATGGTACACCCTCTTCACGAGTTAAAACCAGAGATTTTTCGTATCATCAACAACAAACGGATAAATGAACTGCAGCGCGTGTTTTACACTATGAAGCAGCGTGTCCAGCTCTGCTTGGAGGCGAAAGGAAAGCACTTTCACTGATTGCTTTAGCATTCTCGCAACTTTCGTTTTTACAGTTTTGTTACTGATTCATTACTACAGTTTCAGTGCAGTATCTGTAATAACTGTAAAAAGAGCTTGAAGTTCATTGCACAATTTCTTTTGGATATTGTGTGTGTGTGTATATATACACACATGTATCTTTACTTCACAATAACACTGCTTCCATTAGATCGGCGAGATTAAACGACATTGGGTTTTTCAATACTGGATGCGTGACCGTCCTTTACGTTCAAATGATGTAACGACCCGTGGTTTAGATCTTTCGTGAAGCTGTAGGTTTCCTCCGTTACATGACCTTTGTTTGTCGTTGGGAAGGAGAATAAACAACTGCGAACGTTATTACTGTATTATTTACTGTTTATTTTACATTTTACTTCCTTAAAATAATTTCTTAAAGATGAATTTTTAAACTTCATTTTAAATTTTTAAATTTTAATTTTACCATATTTTAATGCATTTTATTTTTAATTTTTCTATTTCTAATTTATAATTTTAATCATTTTCAAAATAAAAAGTTCTTCAAAGCGTCAGTATATATATATATATACAGGGCCTATCAGAGGGGGGGGGGGGGCTAGGAGGGCCATTTGGCCTCGGCCTCAAGTTTAAGGGGGGCCTCAAATTTAGAAACTTTCAGGTTTGAATATAATGTTTTGCAGTGAAAGTAATATTTTATTTTAGTTATGGGCCTCAAAAGCTGGAAGTGGCCCCGGGCCTCTCTGGACGCTTTGAATAAAATCTTTATTTCTGTGTGTGTGTGTATATATATATATACGCGCGCGCGCGCGCACGCGGGTGTGCGTGTGTGTCTGTGTGTGTGTTTAAAAAAACTTTGATGACTGAAAATTATTTCTAAAAAGTCAAATGATGTCATTAAATAAAAAAATTGTTCGCTGTCAATTTATGATAAAATTTCTCCGTTGAAATTTCTTTAAAGTCTGTATTTCTTATCTTCTTCAAAACGAATTTCCAAATGTTACAATGTTACCCTGCCATCAATATATATATATATATGGAATACACAGACTTAATGTTCGTGGAACAAGGCACTCTTCTGGGATAATGAAATTCACTATAGTTGAAATAAGTAATGATAAATGGCAAATACTAAAGTTTCTTTCTTTATCATGATGGAAGCCCAACGTGGGCGACGGGTCACGAGCAAAGAGGCCCCAAAATATAGCTTCCCTCACCAGCTATCTGTTAAGCAGATAGAACCCAGCTTTGGAACAGGGTCTAGGGTTTCAATCTAACCTAGACAACTACATTCAGAACCTCAATATACGCAAGAAACTCGTTGCATTTACGTCGGATTGAATTCACATCAAACAAAAAGGGTCAGTATTGTACAGGGTGTCCCAGAAGTCTAGACCCATAGAGAAAATAGACATTATATTTTTAAAGTGAAACAAACACATTTCTAATGTCAGTTTTACATATTTCAGGAAAGAAGACACCCTGATAGTTCAGTATACCAATCAAAAGAAGGTGGAACTGATATTGCTACATGTTTCCGGAAAATGGCAGAGGGAGGCATGTCAGTTATTTCACGAACATGTCTCCCTCTGGCTTTTTCAGGAAACCTGTAGCAATACCAGTTCCACCTTCTCTTGATTAGTATACTGAGCCATCAGGGTATTTTCTTTCCTGAAATATGTAAAATTGACATTAGAAATGTTTGTTTCGCTTTAACAATATAATGTCTATTTTCCCTCTGGGTCCAGACTTCTGGGACACCATGTATTTTTAACCAGAAATGAGGTTCTGACCGTAGTTGTCTAAGTTAGCTTTGAACCCTAGACCCTGTCCAAAAGCTGGGTCCTATCTGCCCAGCAGATAGTTGGTGAGAGAAATTATATTTTGGGACCTCTTTGCTTGTGCCACGTTGCCCACGTTGGGCTTCCATCATGAAAAAGAAAAACGTTAGCATTTTCCATTCACCATTACTTATTCAAACTATAGTGGATTTAATTATCACAGAAAAGTTCCTTGTTCCAATCACATTAGGTCTGTGTATTCCGTAAAAGTTATCTCAGGGGACCATTCTGAGTTGTATCATATATATACTCGTATATATTCAAATTGGTCGAGGGGATGAGTGCTGGAATGGGGAATAGCCTGAAAGGCGTCGGATTAACGAGGGGTTCAGTTGTTGCAAACTAAAACCGATGAAGGAATTCACAGAAATTTACTGATTCTACTTTTATTTATTACTGATGCAAGTACAGAGTAATTATTCAGAGTTAATTACTGTTTGTTAACTGAATGACATTTAACAATTAGTTACTGTTAGTTTAGTATATAACCAGCCTTTTGGTCCTTCCCAGACCTGACCTCTTCACCTGACTGCCCAGCAGCCCGTCAAGGACCTCTCGATTCCTTTCCCAGACTCACTTATATAACCCATCCTTGGGGAATGCCCAGAAATGGTGGGGGAAGGATAAACCATTTATAGGTCCTCTTCGAATAATGCAGAGAGGATAAGTGGGCACTTTGACAGTCTCTTAAGGTCTATTTTATAGCGCAAATACTTATATACAGACATACAATTTATAATTCATATATAAATTTTATAACACACACACACACACACACACACACACACACACACACCACCACATATATATATATATATATATATATATATATATATATATATATATATATATATATATATACAGTATATATATATATACGTTACATGAAAAGATTGAGTTTTATAATGTCAATATTCGACCTTATGCAAAAATATATAGAGTTCAGATTTGAAACTAATTTCAGATTTTTTATTAAAATGATTAAACTAACCTAACCAGACCTAACCTAACCAATTGTAACCTAACCGGGCATAATATAACCTAACCTAACTCAACCTAACCTAACCTGACCTAATTTAAACTAAATTTTTAGTATTGTCATTGTGCAGATCGACTTTGTTCAGCTACCTGATATACAGTATACTGTATATATATATATATATATATATATATATATAGAGAAGAGGAGAGAGAGAGAGAGAGAGAGAGAGAGAGCAAATATAGCATATATATTCAGGCATTTCACGAAGCTAGTCTGTATATACTTCTTTCATATCTGTGAAATATTGCATTTTATTCTCTGAAATCATAGCTTTTCATGCTTAAGTTAGATATCTGTTGTCTATCCGCGCAATATTTTGCATATACTCTATCTAATTTTTTAAAGAAATTTACAATCCGCAATATTTCCCGATTACTCTTTCGGGCAATTTTTTATTTTTGTAATAAATCCTGATTGATGTAAATCCCCCGCAAAATGGGCATCTGTATACAAAATTTTGTTGTCTATGCGTCAAGTCGTCAGCGTGGACGACTGGATAAAGTCATGCCCTCAAAAATGAAATCTTGAGATGGAAGTTCGAATTTCACTCAAGTAAACTCGAAAATCGTCATATAAGCGGAACAAAGTCGATCTGCACAATATCGACATGTATAATGTCGATACTATAAAGTTATTTAAATTATGTTATGTTAGGTTAGGTTACATTATACCCAGTTAGGTGTCGATAGGTTAGGTTAGGTGTGATTGGGTTAGGTTAGTCTGTTAGGCTAGGTTATTCATTTTTATTGAAAATCTGAAATGTGTATTTGAAATGTGAAATCCATATATTTGCATAAAGTTCAACGTCGACATTATGAAATTCGATTTACATTATACCCAGTTAGGTGTCGATAGGTTGGTTAGGTATGATTGGGTAGGTTAGTCTGTTAGGCTAGGTTATTCATTTTTATTGAAAATCTGAAATGTGTATTTGAACTGTGAAATCCATATATTTGCATAAAGTTGAACGTCGACATTATGAAATTCGATTTTGTTCATGGCATGCATTAAAATGTGTCTCACTCATGTCTCACTCACGAATAATGTAATCATTTTCGTATCTCGGATTTTCCTCTAATATTTCCTGTATAAATCCCAATTATTTTAATCATCAAATATACACCCAATTCGCAAATATAAATTCGTGTTTTATTCGTGAATTGTTTAAGAGTTAAAAGATAGTTAAAAGTTAAAGATTGTTAATATGTAATTACTAGTTTCACTTGATTACGTAATTATTTCTGTGGATTTCTAAATCACTAAATCTTATTCAAAATGGAACTTCATTTCATAATGATAGTACACTACACGTGATTGCCTCCAGTTCATCATGTACTCAAAATTACCATGTCTTCCTTCTTAATGCACAGTTCATATATGCAGTCTCTGTTCATGACTGAACTGCGAGTAGCATTACACATGAGGCCCTCTTAGGAAGAAGTAGCTAAGCGACAAAAGTAAAAAACGCCAGAAAATGCTTTATAGAGTTGTGCCAATTTGAAAACTTTTGAACTTTTGAAAATATTTCGACAAAATATCTTCAAAAGTTTAAAAGTTATTTACACTTTCAAATTTGGTACAACTTTTAAGTGCGTTTTCTGGCGTTTTTTACTTTTGTCGCTTAGCTACTTCTTCCTAGGAGGGCCTCATATGTCCTGCAGTATTACATTAAATGCAGCTGTGATTTGAGCATTAAAATCCTTCAAACATCCCAGCTTGACTGTGTAAGTAGTGTGGGCGCAAAATGGACGAGTGCAAGAATGTTGCAGAGATAATGATCAGTGTTGCAAAGGGAGTGGGGGTATGTTGCAAAGGGGGGAGGGGTATGCAATGAAGGGGGGAGGGGGTTATGCAACAACTCAATGCTGCCAAGGGGAGGGAGAAGGGAGGGAAAGGGGAGGGAGCTTCTGGGGAAGAAGGGAGGATGACCTCCCCCCAAAGGGGTAGCCTTAACCTAAGAGAGGAAGAGAAAGGAGAGACGGAGGAGGTCTTTGGGGAAGAAGGTGGGATGTCCTCACCCCCGAAAGAGAAACCTAACCTAAGTCTTAACCTAAGAAGGAAGGAGAGTTCTTTATTCCGCCGGATTCTGCATCATTATGAACGTCCCGAAGCCAAGCAGGTCTTATATAGAGGATGGTGAGTTGCCAGATATCACTTTTTATCTATGGAGGGGGTTACCAGATACCACTATTTATTTTAATTGTTCAGGTATACCTTATTTGGGTGAGTTGCTAGATACCACCATTTATTTTATTTACATGAGTTGCTAAATAATGTTTTTATTTATTAAAAGCAACATTGACTTTCTCCTTAAAGTTATTTAGAAAGAGAATTAATTATTTAAACGAAACCCAATATTAACAATAAAAGAAATACATTTAAACTGAAATAAATAAAACACCATGACATAATTCTGTTTATTTAGACGAATTATTGGAAATATATAGGAAATAAATATACGATGGAATGATAAAAAAATAAAATTAAAATAATAATAGTAAAGAAATATGAACGAGGAATATACATGATCAAAAACTATAACCATCAACATAGCAGTACAGGAGAAATATATATATATATATATATATATATATATATATATATATATATATATATATATATATGCAATTATATTAAATAATTAAATATTAGGGTGTCCCATTTTTCACTTTTTTTAAAAATGTCAATGTCCATACATTTTTTCCTTGTTAGAACTGGTCCACTGAATACAACCATATCAAAATAAAATCTTTTTCTGAATTTTAGGGGTCCCCCCACCCCCTCGAAATATTTTGCGCTCTCGAAATGCAAAAATTGGCATTTTGGGGAGTACATTTGTTATAATGTTATAATGTTTCAGACCAACAAAGACCCTAGGATCCACTCATGGCTGGTCTACCATTTGACACTGAGGAGCTAATTATTTATACAACACCTACATATTTGGTACAAAATGATAGCTACATTCATGCACCTAACATTAAGATCCATCAAAAGTGTTTAATAAATGAATAAGTACTTATAATTAATATTCTTTCATTAATTATAGTAGGTCGAAATTAAGGGTAAATATTTTTAGGTAGGCTCCCTATGTTTATTTACTCTATATTTCCAATAAATTATTATTTATTATATATTTTTATTTATGTAGTTTTATGCAGTACTGTTAATAATTTAGGAAATATATATTAAATTTATATTTTTCAGTTTTATGAAAAAAAAATTGCGGAGATAGCATAGTACTGTTATGATACTGCCCTCTCGTGGCGTTTCTGCTCAACACAGTGTTTGTGTTGTCAGTTGTCCTGTAGAAGTGCTGTGTTGTAGGCTCACAACAGTACTTTAGATATGGCTAGTAGTAAGCCAGTGCTCAGAAAAGATATAACAACTTATGATTCAATATTAGGTAAACTCAAAGATGATATACATACTGAAGAAGGCTGCATGCTTCCAACAAATGGTGATGTCACAAGATATTTTTTCTTTCTGAGAAGACAACAAATCAATCAGAGAAATATCTCAAAGGAGGAAAATATAAAAATTGTTTTACGAAAAGTTAGATGTATTTGGAATAAGGCAGGCATTCCCTCGAAAGACATCGCTAAACATAAATCACCAAGAATGATGATACTTGATTTAATAAATAAATATGATAACTTGATTAAACATAAAAATAGAAAAAAATATGGGTGCGAAAAGCAAAATTTCTTGGATCATATGAATAAATTATTTGACATTTCGACCCAAAATGCTGTTGAAGAAATTCGAAAGGATTCAATGAAATCTACAGATCAGAAGACTGAAGATATCGCATTTCTAGAAGATCAGCGAGGTGAGAGGAAGTACTGTTTGGATCCAATTGACAAAGGATACGTTGCAAAGGTGTTCAGAAAACAGGCCAGGATTCGTGAAGAGAAAATCGAACAATGAAAGAAGAACAACGCTAATCTTTAGGAAAAAAGGTAAAGGTGAAAAGAGCGAAGATACATTTGACAGTGATTCAGGAGATGACGCGGCAGATGAAGACTTCTCTCCCAAGCCAGGTCCATCAAAGAAGGCTGTAAACGTGCTTAAGTCAAACCTAATATCAAATACAGCAGATCGCCTAGGCCTTTCATTACGACAACGCAGTGGCTTTGCTTCAGTAGTTGCAGCAGAGTGTGGGAAAAATATTGCAGAAATGTGTATTTCAAAAAGTACGGCAGGTCGAGCAGCTAAAACAACAAGGAAAAGAAAGCAGAATCCATCAGAGAGGAATTTATTGCTCCTGAATATGTTTTGATTCACTGGGACAGCAAAATGATTGGTAATCTATCAAATGAGAAAGAAGAGAGATTGGCTATTCTTGTTACTGGAGGTAGGGACGTAGAAAAGTTACTCTCCGTGCCGAAAATCGAAAATACAACAGGACTGACACAAGCATCAGCAGTTGTAGAGTCTATGTTTAGTTGGAAATTGGAGAATAATGTGTATGTCATGGTTTTTGATACCACTGCTTCCAATTATGGCTGGGTAAAAGGAGTTTGCATAAAAGTAGAAGACCTACTCGGGAAAAAATTGTTTTGGATGGCCTGCCATTATCACATGGCTGAGAGAATTTTATCGGCTGTCTATTTGAAAATATTTGGTAAGACGACTTCTCCAGTAAATGAAGATTTCAAGAAATTCAAAGAAAACGATTGGAAGAATATTGACACCAAACAACCTCATAACCATCTTGAAATAAAAGATCGATATCTGAGGAATTTAAAAGAGGAAAACATCAAATATATGAAAGATGTCCTTAACAATAAAAGGAGTCTTCCCCGAGATGACTATAGGGAAGTTGCTGAAACAACACTTCTGATTCTTGACGTAGTCTCTCCACGAGGAACGCACTGGATGAAGCCTGGGGCATTTCATCAAGCAAGATGGATGGCAGCTATACTTTATATACATAAAATGTATGCTTTCTGAAATCAAGTTGGGTTTGACTCAATGACCATTTATAAGCTTGAAAGGATGTGTATCTTTACGACACTTTTCTATGGAAAGTATTGGCTTTCGTGCACAAACGCAGTTGATGCCCCTGTAAATGATTTCGACTTTTACAGGGAAATGGTTCGCTACAAGCAAATAGACAGTGATATCGCTGAAACAGCTTTAAACACTTTTAAAGGTCATTATTGGTACCTTACTGAGGAACTTACACCAATGGCTCTCTTTGGTTCTTTGAGCAATGAAGATAAGAGAATGATGACAAAAGAACTATCACATTCTGTCCATCCTAAAGACTTTCATATAGGCCACCCTGTCTTCCCCATTTTGAAACAGAATGTTAAGCTCCACCGACTTATTGGTTCCAAATCTTGGTTTTTCTTTCGCCAACTAAACTCAACAGGCGACTGGCTTAAAAAGCCTGTTCTTATGTGGGAAACTGATGAAGATTATATCAGGATGAAGAATATAATTTCTTTTGCAAAAGTTGTTAATGATACGGCGGAGCGGGAAGTTAAATTGATGCAAGATTTCTATGGCACATGTAAGGATGAGAATGAAATTCAGGAACTTCTACGGGTTGTTGAAGAAAACAGGCGTATGATCCCTGTTGTTTCAAAAAAATATTAATCAATATGACAAAAAGACAAGACTAGTTAGGCCTAAGTAATATACCATTCTAATGTTGTGTTTCTTTTTAGTTGTATATTGGAAAGCTATATATTTTGTATTTTATTAACTTTATTCCTTTTTCTTGTAAAAGTATATTTTGATTTATGCAATGATTAAAAAAAAGTAAAAAACGATGGGGCTTTGCAAATTTCTGTATTTGCAAAGTTGTTCCCACTTTGATAGCATAAGTTGAATTTATCTTTGTTCGATTTTTCATCCTATCTTATCAAAGCCCATCGCCGTGGAGCTGCATTGGGATGATGCTCTATGAGTGGCGGGAACACTCGTGTTAAAAATGAGATATTAGAAATAACTTTCAAATAATTTTGGTAAAAATTACTCGTGATTTTTTCATGAGGTAACATTTTTGTGGTAAAAAGTTCCTGTAATGAATCGATTTTGATGTACAAATTCTTTTTCATTTATTAAACACTTCCGATGGGTGTTTTAATGTTAGGTGCATGAATATAGCTATCATTTTGTACCAAATATGTAGGTGTTGTATAAACAATTGGCTCCTCAATGTCAAATGTACTCCCCAAAATGCCAATTTTTGCATTCCGAGAGCGCAAAATATTTCGAGGGGGGTGGGGGACCCCTAAAATTCAGAAAAAGATTTTCTTTTGATATGGTTGTATTCAGTGGACCAGTTCTAACAAGAAAAAAAGTATGGACATTGACATTTTTAAAAAAAGTGAAAAATGGGACACCCTATTAAATATATTGAAAATAAATATATACACTTTATCTTCTACTGTACAAAATAAAAAATAATATAAGAAATATGAAACGTATAATCGTCAAAATAATAGTTCAGGCGAAATGCACACACACACACACACACACACAGTATTTATTTTAAATCACTGTTAAAAATGATAATTATCAGAAATCAACTTAAAAGGTTTGCATCAGACAATCGGTCAGACGCAGCGCTCAATTCAAATGATGCATACAATTGTCCTAACTCTTGTATTATTATTATTACGTGCGGTGATTTTACGAAGTTCAAGCTTATCCCCCTCCTCTCTAGTTGGCCTGGTGAAGTAGTGAGTTGACTTCTTTTACTCTCCACTTCACATAGGTATACCCAACTCATCGGGGCTTGTTCTGTACCATGTGTCTAATATTCTTTTACACACCGTAGATTTTAGTTCCTACTTTTTTTTTCGTACCGTAATTGTTGAAATTTCTCGGTGTTAAACTTCATATAAAAACCAAGCGACTTTTCCTAAAACTTAATACATTATTATCCCTGTCCCAGCCTTCATGCATTAAAAAAGTTCTACTTTATCGGTAACCTTCGATTAGTATCCCCCCGAATTGTTCATTTTGACGAGGGTCAAACCTTTCACTCCGTCTTAGACCTACAGTTTAACGTGGAAACCGAACTAAGCTGCAGCACGGGCGGGGAGAAATTACATTGTCATCGCCCGATCTCTCAACAGCACTCAGCGTCTTAACCACTAGGATACCTCGGCCGCCCATTTATCTACCAACCCAAGCAGACATTCATGAACTAAATACAAATTAATCACACTCCTACGCGAGAAGTAAAAAGTCAATCCGAATACATTAATCAAAGTTGAGGATCGAATAGTATGAACGCGAAACATAATAATGCACAAAAAACATTCTAGATTTCTTATTTTCTAAGGATCTTTGTGTTACTCTGCTGATTCTGGTAATGTCAGGATTATGAAGAGTAGCGGCGCCAATTTTGTTTCCTGCGCTACTGAGCTGAGCGACTCTGATGAAGATATTCCTATAACGACTTGCATCCGAAAAAATTGAGGCTCAACTAGTATGGCCGCAAAAATAATAAAATATTGTTGTGATAGAGATGGTTGATCAAGGTTGCGAGGGATATTGCATAAAGGGGTGAGTTGGAGAAAACCGAGAAAAGTATGGGCACAAATGCAAATATTGCCGTGGTAGAGACTGCAAGGGGTAATACACGATGTGTGCATTAAATCTACGGTGAGAATATAAAGACACCATTAGTCGTCCAAAGCTTGGACCATAATATAGATGTTACGATTGGTACACAAACTTATCATAGCTCCGTCCAGTTACATTGACAACCAATCATTAAATTTACGACCTGAATCTTAGTCTTTCGGGGCGGTGGTTGGGATCATGCGTATAAAAGGAAATATTTTCAGCTGGGAGTCACAGTAATTATTTTCACCAGTGCATAAACATTCCCTCTGCCATGAATCAAGAACTTTATAGTTTACCGGATTTATATCAAGATGGTGACATTGTAGCGTTGTCCACAATTAATCTTTTTAACGCCGCTGACCGGGATCGATTATTTCCAACGCAAACCGTTGATGATATTTGCAATGATGCTCCTTACGATCCGACGCAAGGGACAGCCGTAGAAATGTAAGTGCCTATAATTTTATTTTTTGGAGTCAATTATTCACAAACTTGTGCGTGCCAGAAAGAGCACTGTTCTGGATTATTTCGCCATATATATGGAGGGTTGTAGTAATTCACCTCATCACATTAAAAACTTTATTTAGGTAACCGCAATTATAGATTAGTATGCAGTTATGCTAAAGTCCTGTTTTGATTCAATGATTTTTTATAGCAATCTTTTGCATGTTTTTATATAAATTCAAATGTTATTCGTAATTATCTCTTAAAGGAACTTCTCTGAGCGGTTCAAAGATATCTTCACATTGTAATACTCTTACTATATGTACACTCTGTGTATGTTTTTATTAAAAAAGATTCAGTATGAACTAATGAATTATTCTTTCTCCTTTAAGGTCCGAAGAGGATTTGTCACATGTTATACAATCTTTTCGTTTTGAAGAACCCCATGTCATGGACCTGGATACGGAAGTAGAAGATTTACCGAGCAATCAGCCCAACGAATGTCACATCATTAACGAAATAATGTAAGTGCTTTTTTTGTTTGATCTTTTTTGGGGGAAGACACAATGTATTTTCATCAATTTATTAAATGAAAGAAATTGTGTTTTTAGTACAATAACCACCTCAAACTACAGAATACACAATAGGGTGTCTCATTAATACATAGAATTTTTTTTTTTCGATTTTCTCTTGCTCGCGAATGCTGCCCCGATTTCAATAGGCATAGAGGTTCTAAAAATCGAAAAATGATGGGAATCGAACAGTATTTAGAGGTCACTCAAGTTTAACACTTTCTTGTATCTATTTAGGAAAAAAAAGAAATTTCTATCATTCTCTTATTCTCTTTATTTCTGAACAAAAATGAAAATAAACGAAATGCACCTTTCATTAATTGAAATAAGCGCGTATAAATGGATTGTTTTCATCATCAATCTGTCCTACACTACTTGATTTTACTCTTCAAGCTCTCCTTCGTCTTGACGGGGATCAACTTCTGGTGAGCCCGAACCACCTTGAGGACGAATTGCTTCTGCTTCTCATCACGCGTGATGGTGGAATTGAATCTTTTCATCAAAGCGATACCACGCTCGGCGGCGCCATTGACCACCTTCAGGGCTTTCACCCTCTTTTGCGCCGTGATCCAATCCTGGTCATTGATCCAATCCTCTGGATCTTTCATGAGGAAGGTGGGAGACTCAGATTCTGGAAGGATCGCGCGGAAGAAGACTTCTTTTGTTCTCCGGGTGACGAAGAGCTCGATGGATTGCTGTGGATTGAAGTTCTTCGGATCGATCCGCTTGAGTCCTTTCTTCGTGGCGGGGATTGAAGTCGTTGGACCATCTTTAGCTTCGTGTCCTTTGGAATGCGGTCGTCAAAGAAACCAAGCCCCACGAGATCCTCTGAGAGGTACCACAGGTGCCTTTTCAAGGCCATGAATGCCGTGTGGCTGACTTCCTTGTCAGGGTATGCCTCGAGCATGCGAAGGAACTCTAGGTCGTTCAGTGGAGCTCGATTCGAGACCATTGCCTCATTCCACTGCTTCACGTACGCGAGGGAGATGAACAAACACAGCCGCCGAAGTCCTCCTTCTTCCCTGGCTGTCAGGTCCAGTTGGTGACGGAACATGAAAATCTTGAGGGCATAGATGGCTTTGGCCATCCATCTGGCGTGGTGATAGGCCCCAGGCTGACGAAATCCCCCCTGGACCTGACTGCCAAGGAAGCGGTAGGAAAGGATGAGGAGTTCACGGTAGTCTTCTCGGGGATGTGTGCCGTGGGAAAGCGTCTGCTGCAGGTATTTCTTCATGGAAGACGCTTGATTTGCCCAGTTGTCAGTTGTTGTGGGATTGCTTTCGTCACCGATGGACAAGAATGACCCTTTGTCAATGGAGGCCCACCGCTGTTGAAATCTTTTGAAGAGGAGAATGTCAGGGGAAGAGGACGGCCCCAGACATCGCACGAAGACATCCTTGAGTAAGATCTCCAAGACGTGGTGACGGCAAGCCAACCACAACATGGGACGGCCAAACTCCTGCTCAATGCGAACGCAAGCACCTTGGATCATCCCAGCGTTCACAGCTGTGGTGTCGAATCCCAGTCCAATGATTTGCTCCGAAATGCCAAAAGCCTGGACTTCCTGGAGTACGGCTGCAGCCTGTTCTTTTCCAGTGCCGTCCACCGCAACGGGTACACCAAGAAGCTCCTCGACTCCATCGCCCGTCACCACAACAGCAATCCGGTCAACCTCCTTCTTCTCCTTGGCGATATCTTCCAACAGTTTCCCATCCCAGTGCAAGACTAAAGGACCAGAAGCTTCGAACTTTCGGGTCAACTCTTCTCCCATCTCCTTTCGGATCTTGTTCCGTGTTCGATGAACAGTTGCTGGCGAGATTACCAGGTCATCCAGGTCATGACCCAAGCAGCGATGAGATTCGGGTCCGTGAGGGCATTCATTCGCCTTTTCTTTTGAGTCTGGGCCTTGCTGGTGCTGGGCGCTTGGTACGTCTCGTCGTCATCATCCTCGTCTTCCGTGTTCATTTCAGTGCTGCTACCATCCACCTCCAAGATCGCTACCTCCATGAGCTGTGTCACCCCAGCATCCCATTTACTCTTCCTAGCCGTGGCTGCAAGATCCCTCTTCCGCTTCACAGCTTTCTTCTTCGCTGTCTTCTGGTCCACCCCCGCAAGACTTGACGACATCCTGTCTTCCCTCTGCGAGGTGAGAAAATCCTTGTCCTCCTGAGGGACCTTGGAGGAGGATAGCGCGGAGGAGTGAGCCACGTCAAACACGTCTTCCAAATCCGACTTGAACATCCCCTCCTTGTACCGGTAACCCTCTTGCGGCTTTGTCCTGTTCTTCTTGAGTGCGTCGTAGGTATCGATCAACTTCGCCAGCTTCTCCCCTGCGTACTTCTTGGTGGTAGTTGGTATGTTGGCCTTCTCCCAGATGGGCCAGATGGTTTCCACCACCAGGCGAATGCTCTCCGATTTGGTCTTCCTTCCCTCTTGGTCTTGGTGGTGGTGGAAGTAAAGGAGCAGGCATTGCTCCTTCGATGGAAGTTGTGGACAAACAATCGCTGCAATCGGGGCCTTGTCCAGCAACCACAACTGGTTTCCTGCTCTAGTAACCATCACCTGCGAAAGATAAGAAAATCTTGTATAAGTGAAACAGAAGTGGCGAACTTGAGTGACCCCTAAAAATCCTCCTACAGCTGTCAAATTTTGTGATAACAATCCTTTATAAAGGTGTAATACGGGCAAGCGTCGCCCCGACCCGAAATCCTCCATTCGTATATTTGAGACACCCTAATACACAAACTAACATTATTGGTTACAAATATATATATATATATATATATATATATATATATATATATATATATATATATATATATATATATATATATATACACGAACAAAACATCATACTATACAACGAGTACGCACAATCGGAAAGCGGCTTTTTATCTGTCTGCATACCATTTCATCGTTTCGTTGAGTGTGACACGGGTCGAATAATTTTTAAAAATTTATAGTCTTTACCGCGTGACATATGCATGAGAAATGAAAGGCAGTATATTCCACACGTATTAGTAAAATATCCTTCTAACCGGAATGGGTTCCATACAACTTCGGGGATATGCAACTGGCAGAGAAATTTTAAAATAACAGGGTCGCTCCAGGGTTGAGCACCGAGTGAATGAAAATAGTACAGGCGGTCCCTATTTTAAAAATAGATTGCAAACCAATGAATCCCTTCATTACCAAAGACATCTGTGTTCACAATAAGACTACCGCAATCTCGCGTAGTTGGCAAATTCAATGTTTCATTCTTCGCAAACACACCGATGAATTTGGAACGTGTGATTCGTTCACTATTCATTACTCTCTGAAGTGTATTCGCATCCATTTTAAAAGTCAGTGATAACGCCCCTAAATCTGTCTACTTCTCTTAGGGCTTGTGACTCGAGATATACTAGTACAATAATAGGTGCGTCTATAGGCTTGGTGAATTACAACCTGACTGAGATGTTTCCACTCTGTTGTGGACTTAAATGTGTATTTACGCTAGCAGATAAGTCAGGTGATGTCAAACGGACATCACCTGCAATATGGGCCAGATTACTATATGCTTTCGCGCAAAGCGGTAACACAGTATCTGATGAATAGTCTGTATTCAATGTTCCTCCCAACGCAATGCCATTAACGTATAGTTATATTTTTAAGTCCGAAATTCTCGAATTTAAAGGCACTCTTTTTTATATTTTCCATTCACCGAAGCATGGTTCTGCATTCCAATTAATATCTTTTTAGGAAGATTTCCCAGGGCGATGTTTTCTATGTTTCGATGCCAACCCTGCTGGCACCGTGTATAGTTTGATTTGTACTCTGTTAATAGGGTATTTTACTGTGGTGTTTAGTAAATTTTTATCAATTTCTAGTTGTTTTGGTGAACTTAATTTCACTCGCCGTACGCGGAGGTATGTCTCCATAATGTGAACCACAACGGGTTTTGCTCCCTCTTTTTGATCAGCATCCAGATTTAAGCAGATCTCAGGACTCGTGCGGATGAGCTTTATTTTCATATCCACCCCATTCACAAGCAACTTCTCCTTGAATGTGAAGTCTGTATGCAGGCGTCCAAAACACTCGTATATCTTCTTTTTAGAATTTTTAAATTTGTCCTTTAAACTACTTTCGTCTTTAGTTTGATAATATCCCTTGGCCCTTAAAAAGGTATCCTTCGCTTCTTTGGAAAAGTTGAGGACATTTTCCAGATAGGCTCGTAGGTGATAGTACCCCGTGCCTGCCGACAGGAACGGAGCAAGAGTGTCACGGGCCCCGGGGCAAAACTTATTTACGGGCCCCCTAACAAAATTTTTATTATACATTTATATTGCTTTTTTTTGCATTATTTATTTATCATATATTTAGGAATTATGATACTACTTGTACACATGGAGACATAGAAGGCAAAATATTATGCAAAATATTGAGCTTTAAAAAGGATACCGTGAAATGAAAGTTTACTTTCGACAACATCAGAACTTGACTTTTCTTTCCTTTCTTTCAGCAAATTCATTAATTAAATCCTCCAAGTTAATATTTTTAGCTTTCTTGTTTTCAATTGATATAATTGAGAGTCCACTTAATCTTTTTCATTCATAGAATTTCGAAGATAGTTCTTTATTAGTTTAAGGTTTGGAAACGATCTCTCTGTACTTGAAACTGTCACAGGAATTGTGAGGAACAATGTTATGGCAGTCACAACTTCGGGAAAACTTGAGCGCAAAGTACTGTTGTCTTTAATTAAAAACAAATATAGCTCATGGATTACCGTCATTTCTTCAATGTCTGTTTTTAAGCACACTCGAAAAGAGAGTAATTGACTTGGAAATCCAGAAATATCATTTTTATGTTTATTTACTAGCTTTGTTGCTCTCTCAAATAACTTCTCATCACTAGTTGAAACGACCCGAGCCCCCACAAAGGCCCTGGCCCCGGGCACTGCCCCGCCTGCCCCTAGCTAGCTCCGCCCCTGCCTGCCGATATGTTGACCTGATTTAAATATACGTCACACTGGTTGAATATGGAGTGCAAAAAGTTTGTTTCAGGGTATACAGCATATTTGTCATCGCAGTCCGTTCCATCAGAATGGGCTATATGTATTTTAGCGTACATGTGCACACAGCTTGGATCAAGAAAGTAAGGGCCTGAGCTGGGCATCACGAATTCTATGGGGCACTCGGGGAACTAATTGTGTTTGAAGGGTTAATTGTAATAAAGTCACTGTGTTCAATAGAAACTTCAGCTGGGGCATCTCAAAGAGGGATAGCTCCGATTTACAGCATTGTGAACTACACGGAAGGATGAAGCGTGCCATGACGAGTTAGACATAGTACCTCCTCTCTCGACAAGTAGTAAACAAACTATGATTCATGAGTTCAATGTCCTTAGCTTATATCAGTCAAAAAAATGGTCAATCATAGGCTTCATTCGCTTACAACACTTCTTTTTTGATATCCTTTTACGTTTAATGCCACGTGTTGGTAATCCCTTCTTCCGGCCAGTCCTCTTCTTCTTCCCACCACCAAGCATTTTTCTCTTTGCATCTTTGACGATTTCATCCCGTTTATGTTTTAACTGTTTTTTCAGAGCTTCTTTAGGTTTAACCCCAGCCAATATGTCTTCTGCAGTGTTAAGACCTGATTGTAGCGCTTTCCTTCCGAGGTATCTGGCACCCCTCTTCAGCAAAGGAACAGCCGTACGTAGTATGGTTGAAAAAATGGACCCAAGTCCACTATCACGGTGGTATCTCCCCTCGATAGACGGTGAAAGGCTTTCTGTCCATTATAACTCAGTGCGTCGAAAGTGCAGCTTCACTGTTAAGCTCCCGTTACCGAGTGGGAAATTTTTACCCTCAATCGTTCTTATATATATTGAGATATTGGTTATTAAATTAGTTGCGACGTTCACATAATGGGGTCTGTCATATGTAATACTCAAACTCCTTCCTCTATGGTTGGGAATGTGAGCAATGCGCAGCAGGCGTGCCTGGGTATCCCCAACAAACTGGTGCTCCACTATATTGCTGTAATTATAGCACATGTCTGGGGGTTTATAGCCGTCAACCATTTTCTCCAATTTCAACTGATACATTAGGCTGGACAAGTCTTGTTGTGCCTCGTGAAATGTGTCTCTTTAGAAGGCTGCGTTATATCGTCCATCGGTTATAATTTTGAACACTCTTTGGTCTTTAATATTTCGGTTAGCCTGAGATTTTAGGGCCATAGTGCATGCATGGGGATCATTTTTTACGATTTTGTATACTAAATCGCCCGTAAGATTTGAGCTTTTTAAACTTACGTTTAAGTCTCACACAACATCTTCAGCCTCACCATACTGACCCGGCCCTAGTGTTACTTCTGTACTGTAATACTGTGCATACCCAGTCTGGGTGGTACGCATGGTTTCATCTCGAGTTACCCGGCTTTTTCACACTCGTTACAGTTTCTAAGAATCGTAAATACGGTATCTTTATAATCAATATTTAAAAAGAGGGTGTCCAGCTGAATTTCACATATCCCCACCTCATACGAATCACGGTCCAATTCAATGGGTCCATGGAGCTCTGTTACAAAGTTGGCTAGTGTGTTGTTAGGGTGTACAGACAGGGACGAGGAGGACGGGAGTGTGACGTAGAAATGGTTTGGAGCCATGTTGCATACTATTTAAGCTTCATTATTGCATCAGCTTGTATATAGGTGTTGAAGCTTTCTGGGTACCCTAGCCATTTCACCAGGTACTCTTTTCTCTTTCCTGAACCTTTGCTTCCTAAAATTTTCTCAATTTTAAACACATTTTTTCCTAAATTAAATGCCACTTTCTGCAACTCCTCGCGGTAAAAGCCTCCTGAGATTTCTTCCCCATTCAAATCTTCAACGTAATACATCATTATCTCACCTTTAGGTCTCATAGCCCTAACTTTATAAATCTCACGTGTCCATCCTTGCTCAAATCCCTTCGCGAATTTATTTCCCGAACGCGACAGCCTTACATAATCATTGATTTTGAAACGCGCAGAGTGTGGTGGTGTTCCATCTCTTCTCACCTCTGGACGCGTACCTCTTTCTAAAATCTCGTTAGGTGTTGTCCCAATCGTGCGGTGGTGTGAGCGTTGTAGGATAAGGCCAATGTTTCCAGAATGCCTAGAAATCTGTATGTGTTTTTATGGGTAAAATAGCGGTGCATGCGTTTCTTTATGGTACGTTGAACTCTTTCAGCTAAAGAAGCCTTATGTATAGAATTAGTTGTGTAATAGCTGATATTAAAATCTGTCAACATGTTCTGAAAAGCAAGGCCTACAAATTCCTTCCCCATACCAATACAAAAATAGCCAGGAACCATGTTTTCTTTTAACATCAGTGTTTTGGTGGCTTTGCATGTCTGTTAAATCTGCTTGCCAAATAGAGTCAATCGAGGCAGCTGTTGTCTTGGCTGTTTTAAACCTTTTTCTCACAGGTTTATGAAGTGTATAAGCGTCCTGCTCCCGCAAAATTCCCTCAACATCTTTTTTTCCTACTCCGTAAACACTTCTGTACAGTCTATCTACGCCTCCGTAGGAGGCTTGGTTAGAAATGTCATAATAACTTCTTAATATGTTAGCCATTTGCGTATTTTAGAGGCACGTGGGTAGGGTTGACCGTTGTTTAACCGCTTCTTTCTCTTCTTCAAAGGTGTTACCGCCGGGGGTGATGGCGTCTTCAATTGTGTCACGTGCGTCGCATGTTCCAAGTCTTTTAACCTGTTCAGATTTCCTATCATTGTTTTGGGGACATTTATTTGTTGTAGTCTTGCTTTAATATGCTTCCATCCTGATGGTGAGGGCCTATCCCACTTTCTCACCAGATCATCGACGATATCTACGATATTCGATCCCTGTACCTTTACTCCTTCCACAATGATCCCGCCTGTATCGGTCCATTGTATGACGGGATCCCCATTCAATAGATTATAAAGACTTAAACCTTTATTCCTCAATGTATGTGGGAAGGTGCTTTTTAATACATAAGCGATATGTTGTGTGGCCGACCCATTAATCTTTGGTTGGTCAGCTGTATCGTCGGACACAGGTCCTATGCCACCATGTCCATCGTTCCCCGTGCTGTACCTAATAACCAAGGGAATCTCTGTCGGGTTCTTATAATTTTCGTACTCGTGAAGAAATTTCTGCAGAGCTTCTTGGTATAAGATTCTTTTCTCAGGTGTTTTTTCACTGTTTAATAGGGCTAGCAATTCGCTTTCCATTCTTTTAAGCCTGCTTTTACGGGGATCTAGTTCCGTGTCTGGATTCTTTGAACTTTGCAGTGAAGCATACACCTCGTGTGGAATCACTACCACTTTCTTCATTATATTAATCTAGTCAGTAAAGGACCCAAAACTGAAAATAAAATGGTGAGGAATGACCCTCCTCTTTGTACGATAATTCGTTTTTTCTTCCCTACAGTTTGACTTTTACGAGCGAGTGCACGTATTATGTTCTTGTAACGGCGTAGGCGAGCCTTCTGAGGTGGTTTCATTGATACATTGCAATTTATAACGTTAAGACAGATTTCACAGATACATTTTAAAAAGTCGGAGTCGATATTTTTAATAAACATCCGCTGCATTGCCCGGGGCGGTCGATGATAGATTTTTATTAATTCATGGTATTTCTTTAGCCTCTTTGTCATTCTGGAATATACACCGTTTCAGGCTCGTTTGGAAATATATTCGTTTTTCTGATTGATGAAGAACACGCTTATGTTAAGATGATGGGAGAATACTGTAAATGTCTCGGCAAACGTTTTATCCATCTCCAACATGAGATCGTCAATTACAATGACTGTATGTTCATTTCCCTTTGACGAATTAACATCATATACACCTTTGTGGAACAAAATATCATCTTGGTACTCGTTGAACACTGATTGATACGTCGAATAGCACCATATAACTTTATGCACAAATTTTGAGAACATCTCTCCCTTTTCTTTAATGATTTTAAGCATAAACTCAGTTTTACCACATCCTGTAGGGCCAGATATAATACATGTGGATGTGCTCGTGAATCTGAATTTTTCTACAGAGTCCATTTCTAACACGTCACACCCCTAAGTGTGCCATTTACAAAATATTACAAATTTTGAGTGCTGCTCCGTATATTCTACAGTCTTGTTTTTCTCTTCTCCCACAGAACCGTGAATGACGATGAGGTACAGCACCCCATCATCGACATTATAGATGACCCCGACGACAGTGTAGTTGTGATCACAGATTCCATCCTCATTGCCGAGTCCGCACCAACGATACCTGTAGCACGCAACAATTCAAAGCGGAGGCATGATGAAGAGCCCACCAGTAGTAGAGCCCCAACCCTCTACGTCTTACGACACGACCCCCACAATAGTACCTTCCTCAAATAAAAATATATCCCCTTATTCATTTCCGGGTACATCCTCCACAGCAGCTTCTCACTCTGTTGAGGATGGCATAGCATTCGAGTTGGTGCGCACCGCTACCCCCACCCCAGCCTTGACTAGAAATCGGTACATAGTCAGGGTTGATCCTAGATCCATGTATAGCAATGGTGTTGAACACGGACTACTGCGCATAGTTCAGCGTATTGTAGAGTTTGACCTTCAGGACCGCGACGAACGTAAAGTCAGGACGAGGCTGTCCTTCGGATTCGGGTCAGATGACGGCGATGTAGATGATTTTTGGGTAGTAATTCCTTTCAGACGTTTGGCAGCTGAAGATATAGAGTATATATTAGGCCGTATAATGCAGGCCTCTCAAAGTAATATTGCCTTCAATATGGACAACTTCACTGTAAATACTGACTGTGTATACCGTGTTGCGGGTCATAGTGCCACACCTTGTACTCTTAACTTCAATTCTCAGGCTATTTGTAAACGGCATATAAACGCCAATCGTGGTTGCTGCTTTATAGCAGTAGTCTTGGCCCGTATGTTTACTGTACTAAATACACGGGTCAAAAACATTTGGTTGCCTACGGTAGTGGAGCGTGCCCGTAAACTAGCTGTAGACTGTGAACTTGAATTTGACTGTAATATGGGTCCTGAAGAGCTGAGAAGTAGAACAGGAAATGAATACTCGTATAGTTGTATTTGGAATGGATGATCGCCGTAGGACTGTGTATGTTTTTAAAAGCAGTGTGAGAGATCGTACAAGGTCCCTACTTATTTTAGGACTGTCAGGGACAACGTATCTCCCCATCCGTAATATAAGGGACCTTTAGGCTAGTTATGATAAAAGTCGAAAATATGGGCGGCATCATGATTTGTGTAAGGGCTGTATCGAGTTTTCGGATGATATAGTGAAACATTGTAAAAATTGCCACATGGTATGTGAGCACTGTAAAAGCTCCAAATGTGAAAGCCGTGTAGTTGAAGCTAAGAAGAGTGATTGTAATGTGTGTAGACGCACATTTTTCAATAATAACTGTTTTGAGCTCCATAAATCAATTGGCACGTGCAGGAAAATGAGAATCTGTGAATGTGGTATGTTTCATATGATGGATAATTGGGGGAATTTCAAGCATAAATGTGATGAAATTCACTGTCCTACATGCCATGAGATATATAAGGCAGATGGAGTAAAGCATGTATGTTATATGAAAGATGCTAAGCCTAAAAATAGTCCTTGTATAACTGTGTACTACGATATAGAAACATACACGAACGCAGAAACCAGAGGTTATTCCACATTTACTTGTAAGCCAGACTATCTGTGATGAGTGTATGGAGATCGAGTGTGATGAGTGTCACAAATGCGGTAAATGTACAAACGTTTTTAAAACGACTGCCTACGATAGCCCTGTGAAACTCTTTGTGTCCTACATTGTCAAGCTAGCGGTCAAGTTAAAAAAAAATGACTGTGTATATTCTCGCCCATAACGGGGCAAAATTTGACACACAATTCCTTTATAAGGAGTTGCTTGAGCACGAGTCATCTGAGATATTTACAGGTGATCCCTTGAAAAGAGGCAACAAGCTAATACAGATGCAAATAAGAGGTAATGTACAGTTTAAAGACACTTTATTATTCACACCTTGTAAATTAGCAAAGCTACCCAAGGTGATGGGCGTAGCCGCTGAAGTTTCAAAAGGATATTTCCCTTACACGTTCCTCACTAACGAAACTTTAAATTACGTAGGACTACCTCCATCCAAAACATTACTTTAACTATGAATGTATGAGTACATATGAACGTGAAGATTTTGACCGATACTACAACAGTTTTAATGACTGTAATCCTTATAATATAGCTGATGAATGTGAGTGTTATTGCGTGAATGATGTGCGCGTACTTAGAGTATGTTTTCAGACCTTTAGAAGGATTACATCGGCCGTTTCAAATGCGATCCGTTGCAAGTCGCAACCACCATCGCCTCATTATGTTTTACGGTGTTCAAGAATAACTTCATGCGTAAAGACACCTTAGCCATTATTCACAGAAACAATCCCCGCAGTTATGGGTACAAGGCTATTTACTGGCTCATACACCTACAGCAGCAGACAGGTGTATACATAAAGCATGCCCTCAACACGGGTGAAGTACCCATTAAGGGTAATGGTCGTTTTTTGGGTTGATGGTTTAGGTGAAAACCGTGTCACTGATGAAAAGACTGTGTACTCCTTTAACGGTTGCTGGTGGCACGGATGCCGACTGTCTTGCGTGGACCCGCACCCGCGATCAACTTATAGGCTCTCAGTTCACTCACAAAGTTTTGTGGGAGCATGAGTATGATGCACGGATGGAGAAAGATGGACAGTACCGTGAAGAAATAAACACGATCAAGCGTTCAATGGTGCTGGATCCTCTCAAATGCGGTGATAGCTTGTTCGGAGGGCGTACAAATCCCTTCAAGCTATACTTTCCGCCTACGGAGGGTGTGAAACTCCATTACTACGACTTCTGTTCTTTATACCCCTACGTGATGAAGAACAATCCGTACCCCGTAGGTGCGCCTGAGAAACTGGTGGGACCTGACCTACCCACCATCGAGGAGTTCTCAACAAATTTGAACGGGTACTATTTCGGCCTTTCTTTCGTAGACGTACTCCCCCCTCGCGATTTATGGATGCCGATCTTACCCGTCGTTATCGATCACAAGTTCATGTTTCCCTTGTGCGTGAAGTGCGCAGAAGAGAACAATGGTGATTGTGACCATACAACCCAACAGCGTAAGATTAGAGGTGTATGTACAAGTCCAGAGCTGGATCTAGCTATTCGCCATGGCTACAGCATATTGAAGATACATGAGGTGTGGAGGTTTCAGAAGCTACCCAACCTTTTCACAACATATATAAACGCTTTTTTGAAAGATAAGGTGGAAGCATCAGGGTATCCGCGAGGAGTTGATACCGAAGATGAAAAGTCGGCCTATATTCAACGTTACCGTGACCGTGAAGGTATACAGCTTGACCGTTCCCAAATTGTAAAGAACCCTGGCAAGCGCTTTATTGCAAAGTTGTGTCTAAACAGTCTTTGGGGAAAATTTGCACAGAATCAAGGATGAGTATGGAGACACCGCATACGCCGACTCTTTTGTTTCAACGGGACCAAAAACTTATGGGGTACGGGTGAGGGTGGGGGAGGATATGAAATATATCGTGAAGGGAAAGGGTATCACGCTCAACCAGGCAAATCGGCGGGTAGTTAAATTTGAATCGTTGAAGGATCTAGTGTGCTTGGATGATGATGATGAGGGCGACCGGCTGCCCCAACTAACTGTAGGCACCCACAATTTTCGGACGCAGAAGCTGGGGGGCGTGAAGAAACTTAGGAGTACAAAGGTGTGCCGTAACACCTATAGAAAACGTTACCAGGTACCTGGTACCTATGATACCGTACCCTTTAGATACCATAATCTTTGATGTGTCTATTGTTAAACTATTTATTACACGTATTTGTAAATATATATATACACCTTGAATATAATCTTTGATGTGTCTATTGTTAACTTATTTATTACACATATTTGTAAATATATATACACCTTGAATATTTCTTTATTAAATAAATCGTGTTTCAATTAGCGTTTCAATTTCTCCTTTGTGTGTGTGTGTGTGTGTGTGTGTGTGTGTGTGTGTGTGTGTGTGTACAGGAGAAAGTTCGAAGCTCCGCCCACTGTAAGACCAGCAACGTGAGTCATGCTACTACCTGGGCTTTCCTGCGTGCTCAGTTGATCGCAGTAAGCCCTGGACCTCAGACGTGTATTCTCCCGCGTAGACAGAAAATAGTAATGGCTACCTTTAATATTGCGTGTTCGACGTTTATGAAATGGTATTCTGCAAAGTGTCAAGATTTGGTGGATACTGAAAAACTCCCTATTCCACCCTCCTTTGATGCTTTTAAGGCTACATTTAATCGTGCGAAGGAGCAAGATGTACAAATACTCTATGGCTATTCTGGTGAGAGCATTGTACGATTTCGTGGGACAAGTGATGTATCGAACTATGTTGTAGGACTACACTTTATAAAAGCTTACATATACCGTGAAGTAAAAGAAACAACACGTGCAGAAGAGAAGCAACGGATATGGATAGTGAGTCTTGTTGATGAGTGGTGTGACAAGCGATATTATGTCATGTTGCATCATACCGAGTACTACTGCCCTGCGACTGAGAATGTAAATCTCGTCATCATGGAGAATCTTAAGTATTTTATCACTATATTAATATATATCATGACGAAGTTTGTAGTGAGGTTGTGGCTAATGCCCTGTGTGAGTTTTTAACAGATTTTAGAGACGAGTATCGCTTGTTAAACAAAAAGGAAAAATATGGGCATATGTTCCTCTCAAATAGTGCGCCGGAATGTGAAGATGTTTAGTTTGTGGAAATGAACGTGTGGTGGAGTAATAAAACATTAAAACTGTTATAAAATGTGTTTAGTTCGTGAAAATCACCCTGAAGAAAAATGTCTGGTGCGTATTCGGGGGAGTGGGAGAGATAAAACATTAAAACCGATATTACTTCGTGTGTCGCAGATGAAAAATTTCTCAAAACACCTGCCCAATATAATGGAATACAACGATTCATGTTGGAACAGCGCCGTACACGTTTCATTAGCTTATGGTGTGACTCACTCCTCCCGTCGAGCCGATACGTTGTATGTGGCTCATAGTTATCTCAGAGCTTGAACCGAGTGGACGTGCGCTCCTCGAATACGATGGAACTTCCTTTGAGCAGCATTCTCAACGCCGTGTACGATGTGTCCATGACGAAGTCGTTGCGCGTGTTCAGGCGTAAATCCGGTGCCGTTAACTACGGGGCTCCAATATACCTTAGCCCCCCCGCCCATGGCCTAAACCATTAGAGGTACAGTAAAACTAAACATACCTTACAAAAGAGAATTTAATCCTGTATTTAATTAGAAACAATTAAAACTTCGTGTTCCCGCCATTGGCTTCCAAGACAGCCTGAATTCGCTTTGGGTAGCTTGCCAAAAGTGACGTGAATAGATCTTGATCGTTACGCAAATTTGCTAAAACAGTTTCAATGTGTTGCGTCATTGTATCCTTCGAAAATCGATTTGCTGCAGGTTCCTGAAACAAGAGACATTCAACCTTGTCCTTTATGACTGATCCAATGTGTTCACAGACGTTCAGGTCAGGAGAATTTCCTGGCCATTCTTCATTTCCAAAGAAATCGATCTCATGGTTCCGCAACAACTGTTGAGTGGCTAATACCTTAAAGCAGGGGCCTTAGCGTGCAGAAGTGTGACCTGATCGACATCCATAACATTGTTTGGGTTTCTTAGAAAAGGAATGACATGCTGGGATAGAATAATATCACGAAAATACTGTCCATCCCAACTCTGACCATTTGGCTTCAGCACCCACATGAGCTTCTTTGCAGTGAACAAAACAAACACACCAACACAGTCTGGACTTTTTAATAATTCGCGATAATGTTCATTGTCATCGATTTCATCTGGTGTTGTGGCCCACACTCGATCATTTTGGTAGTTAGGCCGACGTGTTACGTAAACAAAAAATTCATCGGAGACAGCTAAATGCATGAAATCATCCACATCCCAACCTTCAAGATAATGGGCAAACCACATTCTGTCATCGATGTTAAGTTGAGTTTTTCTTAGCTTTGGAAGTTCATGCCAAGGCCTTAAACCTTGCCTATGACGGTACAGTCGAATGATCTCACCACTAACGATCTTTCCTCTCAACACTTCGATCTCTCTAGAAAGTTTAGCGCAGCTGTTTTTCCGCTTACGCGTACCGCTTTCAATGATGTCCTTTGTTTCCTGAGAGAGTGGCAAATTTGGGCGCCCAGATTTTGGTTGTATCCATTTCACATTCATCCAAAGTTTTATTCCAATTTCTTTTGACGAAGTCCTCACTTCTTCGCAACTTTTTGGCAACCCATGAACGTGTTATAAAGGTGTCTCCAGCATCACGAGCTTCCCGAAATGTTATTGCTCGTATGCGATCTATCAAACGTTGCCTCTCCGAATCACCAATTAATTGAGAAGCCATTATATTATCACTTTATCAGCTAGAGTAATTTTAATACCTGCAATAAATAAAGAATTTTATAAATTTTTATAATCACTAAAAACTATTTCGATATAAGTAAACATGTAAGCTGCAAATGAGGGAGCTAAGGTTTTTTGTAACCCCTTATGTACTGGAAACGGATTGTAGACAAACAAACAAACGGAATGTTGTTTATTTAAGTGTCGAGGAGATGAATAGAATCTTCGTGATAGTTGAGAAGTGGAGTGAAGATCGTTATAAAATTCCTACAGGTGTAGGTACAAGAAGAGAGAAGATTAGTGACAATCCCTCATATGCCGTTGTTTGTACGTTGTGTATAAATAACGATCTGCCATGCATTGATATACGGCTGATGTGGAAGAATGCTTCTAATAATAACGCTCTTGTCCCTATGCGAAACCGTTTCATCCTCGACAGAATGTTTGAAATCGTCGGATTCCGCAAGCTGAAGCCTATATTAGACGCGTGTGTTATGGATATGCTTTATTTTGATACGGTTCTTGAATACGCATACACCGCTCTGCTCGATGGGTTTACCGAGTGTAGGGCTGAACAAGGTGAGAATGGTCTAGAGCTGGATGTTTATTTAAAAAGTTTAGACTCCTTGAAATATCATGAACTTTGGTACAAAGTATTTGAGCAGTACAGGGCTGAGCTCATCTACACCCTTCACCCTGAAGAACTATTTCTTTATATAATGAGCAGCTGTCGTAACGACAGAGAAGATTATTTCAACTGTCGCTATGTAGTGTGAAGAAGAGTTCACGATTGAAAAGCTCGGGTCGGTTGAAATAAACCCTCGATTGGAAAGGCGTGTTTATAAACTTGTATTTAATAATGACGTGGTGGCTAACGATGAACTCTTTGTGCGTGCTTTTGATTGTATGCTAGGTGTATTTAAAGATAACTTGCCAACTGGATGTAAAGTGGGCACAAAAATAGTACTGAACGATATGAAGGCCATTTATATAGAGTATAGGTTTCCCTATACCTTGAGCGGTGAAATATTATTAAACCGCGTATACTGCGTAATGCAGAGCAATAACGATGTAATTATAGACTCGATTACGTGTGAGTTTAGTGTGTTGCGCAGTAAAACAAGGTGAATGTATTTATTTTCAATATATTTAACATAATTCTGTACATATATTTCTCCTGTACTGCTACATTGATGGCTATACGTTTTGTATTTCTCATTTTTTATTTTGTGCGGTAGAAGATAAAGTGTATGTATTTATTTATTTAACATAACTGTGTGTGTGTGTGAGTATATATATATATATCATGTACTGCTATATTGATGGTTATACGTTTTGTATTTCTTATTTTTCATTTTTTTATTTTGTTTTTTGATCATTCCAATGTATATTTATTTCCTATATATTTCAATAATATAATTATAATATATATATATATAATATATATATAATATATATATATATATATATATATTATATTTCTCCTGTCCTGTTATATTGAGGGTTATATTTTTTGATTATATGCATATTCCTGGTTCATATTTCTTATACTATTATTATTTTTTGGTTTTTTGATCATTCCAATGTATATTTATTTTCTATATATTTCCAATATTTCGTCTAAATAAACAGAATGATGTAATGTTGTTTTATTTCATTCTTTTCGTTGTAAACGAAAATTAATTATACCAAATGGCTGGTTACGCCTTCTAAACCGACTGACGGATTTCTAAGCCAACTATTAAGAATTAATTAAATAAATGGCACAATCTGGCAACTCAACCTGAGCAAGCCATTTACGCATTCTAAGCCAACAGTCAATAATATATGCTTTAATTAAAAAAAATAGTACAACCTGGCAACTCAACCTGTACAAGCCATTTACGCCTTCTAAGCCAACTGGCGGATTAAGCCAACTGGCTGATTTGCAACTGATAAAACAGCGGCGGGTCGGCTGAAGTGTTAATATGCACTTGGCTCCTGCCAGGTGAACACCTTTCTTCCTTTCTCTCCTTCTCCTGTCTTTCTCTTGGGGGATAACGCCGCCTCCAAGTTTCATGACCCTTGTTGCACCTGCAACATTCCCCTCCCCCCTTTGCAGCATTGAGTTGTTGCATACCCCTCACCCTTCATTGCATACCCCTCCCTTTGCAACATACCCCACCCCCTTTTGCAACATTGATCATTATCTCTGCAACGTTCATGCACTCGTCCATTTTGCGCCCATACTACCTATGTAAACCACATTTCTGACGAACACCTAGCAGAAGAAAACATCGAATTAGGTCTTGGGGACTTGCTGGCCAGTCAATAGCTCCACGCCTTTCGATCTAGCTGCCAGACACATCATAATGAGCAAGGTTATAAGATTTATACCTCAGAAATCTATAGCAATGATTATGTAATCGATTAAGCCTGGTATTTACATATTAACAATTACCTTGTATATGCAGGGTGTCCATAAATGTTTACCCTGAAAAGAGTATGCTCTCATGTTTTAATGACGAATCTTACATCCGTTTTCTTTTTACAGGTGATCTCGTACACGCATAGAGTTTCTGTGCTGGTGTGTTTCGTCTACCGCATTCGCCGCTAGGAGCGCTGTAGTAGCTGTTCAGTTAAGATGGCGTCTGTGACAGAGAAGGCACAATGTGTTGTGTGGCTTGCAGAAACAAAATCTCCTGTCAGTGTTCAGCGAAGGTTCAGAACAAAGTATGGAAAGAATCCACCTGATGTGAAGTTAATTAAGTCGTGGATGAAAAAATTCTTGGAAAAGGGGAAGAGTAGTGGTAGACCATCAGTTTCCGATGGGACGGTGGAAAACGTTCAAACTGCTTTCACACGGTCACAGGACAGGCAGCCAACTGTCATCTTCCAACAAGATGGGGCACCCCCTCATTGGGCGCATGTTGTTCGTGAAACTCTCAACGCAACATTTCCAAATCGATGGATTGGCAGGGACGGGCCAATCCCATGGCCCCCAAGATCACCAGACATTACCCCGCTGGATTTCTTTCTCTGGGGTCATGTTAAAGATTTGGTTTATGCAACAGTTGTTCCAGATATCAGGACATTGCGAGAACGCATTACGGATGCAATTGCAACAGTTAACCCACAAATGTTGGAAAATGTGTGGCGTGAGTATGAATACCGTTTAGACATTTTACGTGCCACTAGGGGTGCACATGTGGAAGCTTATTAAGTTCATTAACTATGTATCAAACTTTGTATGTTTATCTACTTATGATTAAAACTATGTTTGAATACGAGTGTTTATTTAAAAGTTATAGCATGCTTTAATCAGGGCAATCATTTATGAATATCCTATATAATTAAATGTATGAGCTATTTTTCAGACACCATAATTATATATATATTATATATATATATATATATATATATATATATATGATGAATAAAACCACGAAGGAAAGGAAACACAACGGTGCTCAAGCGCTTTCGTCTAATGACATCCTCAGGATGTCATTAGACGAAAGCGCTTGAGCACCGTTTTGTGTTTCCTTTCCTTCGTGGTTTTATTCATCATAAATATTTTTCACGTGTTACTTTCGTGAAATAATTTTCATATATATATATATATATATATATACCTTACAACCTTACAAAGGTTCCGCGTGATGATTTCACCCCACTCTACTTTCGTGTGGGGTAAATAAAGAACGTAAAATGCTAAAGGTTCTCACATCTATGGTGACTCCAGGTATCGACGGACCAGAAGATGAAACGGAGCATCTCTGAGCGGCGGTTTGGCGGTTGCCTGGAACGTGTCTGTAGAACTCCTTCCCGTCTTTGTACCACTTGAGTGAGTAGAGACTCGAACCTCCGTCCATTTCGTAGTCGCACCGAAGCCGGATTTCGTCACCGGTGAGAGCGAGTCGGGGTACAAATAATTTGGCGATTCGAATCCCCTCCACCGCTGTAAATAGATAAGTGAAGCCACCATTAGTTAAGAAAAGGTTTTCCTTAAGGTTCTCTCTCTCTCTCTCTCTCTCTCTCTCTCTCTCTCTCTCTCTCTCTCTCTCTCTCTCAATACATAAGGAAAATATACAATCAATTCGCCTCACTTCTTTGTACAAAATCGATTCTTGAATTTAAAACGTCCAAATCATTTTCAAACAAGGACAAGTCATATAATAATTATCCATCAAAACCTTGTCTAACATTAGATAACTCGTTTTTAAAAAATAATTTAACTAAAAAGATAAAAATATTTTTAAAATTAAAAATTCTCTTAAAATATTTACAATGTAGCAAAACTGTATAATATTTAAATAAAAAAAAATTGCATTTTTTAGCAACATACAGTACTGTAAAGATTACTTATATAATTCTTTTCATTAAAAAATAGCTTTAATTGTTTTTTACGAATACGATGTGAAATAAATTTTTAAAATTCTTTTAGAAAACATTTTTTTAGAATTCTTTTAGAAAACATTTTTTTAATTCTTTTAGAAAACATTTTTTTAAATTCTTTTAGAAAACATTTTTTTAAATTCTTTTAGAAAACATGTTTTTAAATTCTTTTATAAAACATTTTTTAAAATTCTTTTAGAAAACATTTTTTAAATTCTTTTAGGAAACATTTTTTAAAATTCTCTTAGAAAACATTTTTTAAAATTCTTTTATAAAACATGTTTTTAAATTCTTTTATAAAACTTTTTAAATTCTTTTAGAAAACATTTTTTTTAAATTCTTTTAGAAAACTTTTTTAAATTCTTTTAGAAAACATTTTTTTAAATTCTTTTAGAAAACATTTTTTAAATTCTTTTAGAAAACATTTTTAAAAATTCTTATAGAAAACATTTTTTTAAATTCTATTAGAAAACATTTTTTTCATTCTTTTAGAAAACATTTTTTTAATTCTTTTAGAAAACATTTTTTTAAATTTTTTTAGAGAACATGTTTTAAAATTCTTTTAGGAAACATTTTTTAAAATTCTTTTAGAAAGCAATTTTTAAAATTCTTTTAGAAAACATGTTTTTAAATTCTTTTATAAAACATTTTTAAAAATTCTTTTAGAAAACATTTTTTAAAATTCTTTTAGGAAACATTTTTTAAAATTCTTTTAGAAACCATTTTTTTAAATTCTTTTATAAAACATGTTTTTTAAATTCTTTTATAAAACTTTTTTAAATTCTTTTAGAAAACATTTTTTAAAATTCTTTTAGAAAACTTTTTAAATTCTTTTAGAAAACATTTTTTTAAATTCTTTTAGAAAACATTTTTAAAAATTCTTTTAGAAAACATTTTTTAAAATTCTTAGAAAACATTTTTTAAATTCTTTTAGAAAACAGTTTTAAATTCTTTTAGTAAACATTTTTCAAAATTCTTTTAGAAAACATTTTTTAAAATTCTATTAGAAAACATTTTTTTAATTCTTTTAGAAAACATTTTTTTAATTATTTTAGAAAACATTTTTTAAAATTTTTTTAGAGAACATTTTTTAAAATTCTTTTAGGAAACATTTTTTAAAATTCTTTTAGAAAACAATTTTTAAAATTCTTTTAGAAAACATGTTTTTAAATTCTTTTATAAAACATTTTTTTTAATTCTTTTAGAAAACATTTTTTTAAATTCTTTTAGGAAACATTTTTTAAAATTCTTTTAGAAAACATTTTTAAATTCTTTTATAAAACATGTTTTTAAATTCTTTTATAAAACTTTTTTTAAATTCTTTTAGAAAACATTTTTTAAAATTCTTTTAGAAAACTTTTTTAAATTCTTTTAGAAAACATTTTTTTAAATTCTTTTAGAAAACATTTTTTTAAATTCTTTTAGAAAACATTTTTTAAAATTCTTTTAGAAAACATTTTTAAAAATTCTTTTAGAAAACATTTTTTTAAATTCTTTTAGAAAACATTTTTTAAATTCTTTTAGAAAACATTGTTTTAAATTCTTTTAGAAAACATTTTTAAAAATTCTTTTAGAAAATATTTTTAAAAATTCTTTCAGAAAACCTTTTCAAAATTCTTTTAGAAAACATTTTTAAAAATTCTATTAGAAAACATTTTTTTAATTCTTTTAGAAAACATTTTTTAATTCTTTTAGAAAACATTTTTTTAAATTCTTTTAGAAAACATTTTTAAAAATTCTTTTAGAAAACATTTTTAAAAATTCTTTTAGTAAACATTTTTTTAAATTCTTTTAGAAAACATTTTTTTCAAATTATTTTAGAAAACAATTTTTTTAAATTCCAAAGCGAAATATCAAAGTTAATTAAAACAATAACTTTTTTAACAAAAGCGATAGAGTGTCACTTACCAAACCAGAGGAATTTTTTGTAATAGAATGAAACGCGAGTAAAATTTATTCAAACTTCGTTCAATCTCATTATCATCTTGTAAGTTATGAGTTATAATGTGGTTTAGGTATTTATAGGTTTTACAGACTTTTTAGTACATTGACCCCTTGTTTAGTTAGAGCTTGAGCACCATTGTGTGTTTCCTTTCCTTCGTCGTTTTATTCATCATATATATATATATATATAACCTACAGGATCTTTGTTATTTTCAATTTTATTTCACATTTTTAAGTTAGGAGAAATCAGGGACAGGAAAATATGTCATATTCAAAATCCCAAAATTCCAAAATCCAAAATCCCAATATCCCAGTTAAAACGTTTATTGGTAAGTAATTTTGGTGCTTTCCTGTTAACGGGAATACCCTAAAAAAAAGTTTGTATTTTTGCTCTATGCCCGGTAGGTCAACTGTACGCCCTTGATGATTGGTTAGGTTAAGTTGTGATATTTTCGTTAGTTTAAACAAAAATGACGAGAGCAAAAATACATAACAAACAAACAAAACTTATTTTAGGGTATTCCCGTTAACAGGAAAGTACCGTAATTTTTTATGCAGGAAGGAGGGGCCAAGGGAAAAATGCCCGCAAAAGCGCCCCTCCCATAGAAGAAGGAAAGAGCCAAAATCAGGGTCCAGGGTTTTCGAGATGCCTAGATACTCTGCATATGAAAGATGGGAGGTCATAGACAGGAGGAAAGATGGATTGAGGAAGATTGTTCCAGAGTTGACCGGTTGAGTAGATGAAAGACTGAAAATACCGATTAATCCTTGCGGAGGAAAGTTGGACAGAAGAGGAATGAGAAAGTGTAGAAAGTCTGGTACTGCGTGCTCTCCTTAAAGGAGGAGGCATGCAATTAGAGAGTTCAGAAGAGCAATGTCCGTTATGATAGCGATAGTAAAGAGTGAGGCAACATTGCGTCGAAGAGAGAGAGATTGAAGACAATCAGTAAGAGGAGGGGAATTGATGAAACGAAAAGTCTTTGATTCCACCCGGTCAAGTACGGCTGTGTGGGTTGAACCACCAACACATGAGAAGCATACTCCATACAGGGCGAACAAGAACCCTGTACAGAGACAGCAACTGAGTGGGGGTGAAGAAACTGCGGAGGCGGTACAGCACACCTAACCTCTTAGAAGCTGCTTTAGAAAGAGAGTATATGTGATCTTTCCAGGAAAGATCATGAGAAAAGGAAACGCCAAGAATGTTAAGAGAAGAGGAAGGATTGAGTTGTGTTGTTGAAGGTAAGGGGATAGTCGTGTGGAAGATTATGACGAGTAGACAGATAGAGGAACTGATTTTTTGAGGCATTGAAAGCCACAAGGTTTTTCTCTGCCCCAATCAGATATAGCAGAAAGATCAGAGATCAGGTGTCCCATAGCCATCCTACGCAAATCATGAAGCGACTGCTGTGAGGGACGCTTT
>JAJOZX010003413.1:232500-305000 GCA_023014485.1 Bathynomus jamesi | reverse complement strand
ATTTGTGTATAAAACATTTATCGGGTTTCTAATTTCCGTGTTCCGTTTTTCTATATAGTGGTCATTTCCAGGTCGATGTCGGTTCCTGTTTGGTGTTATTGGTTGGGCTGTTGCATTTGGGGGAATTGGGGTTGCTGCCCTTGATACCACTGTGGTTGTTGTATTATCGGTGGGTGGTGTTGGATAGAGGGACGAAGTATGTAATGGTGTGGGGAATATACCTGCGGAGTCCTGTCCTCTCTTGTTAGCAGGGCAAGCTGTGCTTTTATAGTTTTCATTTCCTCTAAAACATTTGTTTCCTTACTCCTGTTGTTACTTCTGATTCGGATAAGGTCTGTTCTTTCCCGTTCTCTTCTTTGGGTACCCTTAATGTGAAAATATGGACACTATATTTAGGCATTTTCTCTCTGTCAGTGACTGTCTGCACATAGGAGGGTGGAAAAAGTGGCAGTTTTGTCCGTATCTGCATCTTCCATTCCTCATCATATTGAAGCATTTTTTTGGGTGACTGTACCGGCAGTTTGATTCATATTTGCACGACCCTGTTTTATAGTATTCGCATATGGCCCGTCATTTAATCTCCTTACAGTCCTATATGATTCAATTGCTTTCTTCTGTTCCCACACCACTTCTTCCCTACTCAGTGGTTTTTTTTTGTCTTCGGCGAGTTTCCATTAGTGTTCCTGGTATCTTTCTCTTTCTCTTCCTCCTTTGTGTCCCTGGTATCCCTCTCTTTCTCTTTTGTGTTCCTGTTATATCTCTCTTTTGCAGGGGGTATTACATCCTCTGAGGCTACTTTTGCATCTTCCTGTAGTGTGTTGTCCTGCGCCTCGTTTTCGGTTGTGTCGGCGTTATCTGGTGTTTCCTGGTCATCTGTCGGTAAACATGTATTGCCCATTTGCATTGCTCTTTGTACTATATTCTTATTTTTTTTCTACGCACTTGATGCACAGGAAGCCATAAAGGCCTATGATTTTGTTATTTATTCTGTTTGTCATTTTTCTGTCTTTTTTACACAGATTCATGCATTCGTAATGTTTGAATGTTTTGCAGAGCATACATTTTAAGTCTGTGGTTTGGTCTGCTTCACTTCTGCAGTCGTAGAACTGGAGCGCGGCGCATTCCATTAGGCATAATCCAACTTTATTTAACTTTTTGAGTTTGCAGCAATTAGCATATTCCTTCTCATTTTTTATCATTCTTTCCTTTATTTATTTTATTTATTTATTTATTTTCTTTTTTCTTCTTCCTTTCGGCTTCTCAAATTCTCAAATTTCGGCTGCGTGAAACTGACCCTTATGTTTATGGCTTTTTCGAATTTCTTTATATATATATATATATAATATATATATGAGAGAAAACAAAGAGAGAGAGAGAGAGAGAGAGAGAGAGAGAGAGAGAGAGAGAGAGAAAAAAATTGTTTGTTCCTTAACAAAGCTTATGTGTAACAAAGAGTTCATCAAAAAAAGTCTAATAATAATATCTGAAGCATTCCCTAAAGACAAATCAGCAGAAAGAACGAAAGTGGCGAAACCTCTTCAAACAGGAAACATGGTCTTTGTTTATTATGACCACCAGGTGAGTGCATGTCATAAAAAAATGATTATCGGAGAAGTTTAATGCAAAACCAAAAGATAAATAGGATTTGTTTCCATAGCTTCAAATCACGCAAATATTCAACCGATACCTCATTATGTTCAACCAATACCTCATTATATTCAAGTTGCCGATATTACAGTATCTCATTCTAGTTTATGCATCCATTTTATTCGAGCCTCACTCGCCAGCTGCGCTAAATTTATTACGAGTTTTTAGTTACAAAAGACAATAAGCAATAAATGCTTTCCAGAATTAGCAGTGACTATATATATATATATAATATATATATAAAAACACGAAATATATATATATATATATATAGTATAATAATTAATTTATCCAAACATACGGAAGATGTTGAGATGCAAAACAAGTGAAGGAGACATGATACAACTCCATGTTAGTACGTTTATTTCGTAGACATTTTGTTCTTGTTTATTGAATGGAGAAAGATTCAATATATTTTTCATTTGCAGTATATTTGCTTCGTGTCTCGATAAAAGTTTTCGCGCAATAAACATTTATAACAAAATGGAAAGACAAGAGGAACGCAGCAACACTTGCGTTCAAGACTTCATTATATATATTTGCAGTCGACCATATTTCACTTTTAGAAGTTCTTTAGTTTCTTCCTCTTCTTTTTTTGTGATTCTAAATTCCTAAAAAGAGGAGAATTTTTTAGAAACATCAACACCGTTCAAACTGCTCGTGAAATTATACATTTGCTACGTGTAACATCGTTTCCAGATAGATTAACGAAGTTAAGTTACAGTGGGTTTGGGTAGTAGTTGCGTGAGTGACCATCTTTTGAGTTCAGATGATGTAAAGACCCGTGGCAGTTTGGATTCCGCGTTGATTCGTAGATCCCCTCTGCTATAAGATCTTGGCTGTTAGCACGAAAGCTAAGCAAGTAATTAACAGCAATACTATTTACTACAGTCAAGCTACTCACCAGTACTCGGTGAAGCGTTGAGTTTTAGTATATATATGTACAGAAGACTTAAAAATACCATGCATCGTCATAACTTACAATAAGAGTTTTGTCTTAAGACAACCGTGCATGACTTCATGGTTGTTATACGAGACGCAAAGAAATAAACAAAAAGCGTATTTCAACTATGTTCTAGCGCATCTGATTTAAGTTTTTGAAATAACGACTTCAGTATAACACTTATCGTACTGAATTCATTTCATTCAGAAGTTGTCTTCCTTTCCAAGATTTTATGTAACTTTTTAATATAATTTCCTTTATTTAAAAAGTTTAAAAGTTTCAGGATTATGTTTTGAAAATTTGTATTTTCACGAAGAAAAAAAAAATCACATTGTCTCCAGTAATCTTCATTTTGGATTTCGATTTTGTGGGTGTGCGGAAGTTCTTTCACCGATACAGATTTTCTTCCGCGATACCCTTCCTTCGATACACGAGCAACGGTAGTAAATTTGTGGGGAAATCAATCTTTTCAGATTTTGTTGTTTTGTCCACAAAATTCTCTTTTACGCATTGATATATTTCCGATGATTTATTTAGTGTCTGTATTTCATGTACACCAATCCTTCGTATTTGATCTCATTTCCGACCCCAATGCGCAAACACACACACACATATATATATATATATATATATATATATATATATATATATATATATATATATATATTATATAAAGAGGAATTGAGTTTGGTACCAGCAGCAGGAGAAAATACTAATAGTATTTTAATAACCACTAACCGTTTGATATCGCGTGTCCAGCTAAATAATAATCTCATTAGCATAAATCAATAAAACTCTGCGGTTTATTCTATCCATTTTTCACATCTGTGTTTCATAATTGGATCGCAGATCGTAAAAACTTTCGAAATAAGAGAAAAAACAACAACGGAGATAAATACTGGCAAAATATGAAACTCCAAAATAGATGGCAGACGTTTGTCATCTAAAAATGGGGTTTGTGAATATATACTTTGGTATGGGCATAAATTTGTGCCAAAGCTTTTATTTGTGTGTATATATATGTAAAAAAAAAAAAAAATAGCTGCCATTTTTTTTTTCCGATATACCTAAATGCAGCTAGATGTCTTATTGATTATCTATCGTTATTTACTTAATTGGACATACAATACTATATATATATATATATATATATATAGTTGAACTTGATTTAACATTTGTAAGAAGTCTGGGATTACGCCATTTTCTTAATGTAACATGTTACTGACAAGTTTTTAGAGTTAGCTAAATTAGGTTAGGTTAGGTTAGGTTATTATAGCGTCGAAGAAATGTCGTTAGGTCCTTCTTAGTAAAAGTTCATTAACCCTTCAAATATGGGTTAATTAACCCTTAATAATGTACATTAACGTACATTAACGTACATTTCACCCTTCCCCCGTAGTGGAAGGGTTAACTGTCACTTTTTTTATAATTATTGAAAGCTACAATTATTAAATGTTGACAACTGCAGATTGCAGCTAATCTAAATGTATTAACAAACGTGTATTAATATACAATGTACCCTTATACCATTATATGCCAATGCCCGTACATCAATGGGTAAAACAATTTCTTTATAAGAGAAGTGAAGAAAATGAGCTCGGGGGTTCGATCCTAGATGATCCTGGTAATAATCATTATACTCGTACATTTGTTACTGGAGTTAGATAAGTTACCTAGATAAGTTATCTGGACTTAGATAAATACTCAATAATTATTTTTATTAATTATTTTATCGAAAAAAAATGTGAAATTCGATTTAGTAAGAATTATGATAGTAAGTTAATGATGTCTGTAGTATTGTATACCTTTGGTGAAATTGAAAATTTTATATATATATTATATATATATATATATATATATATATATATATATATATATACGGTGTATATATATAATATATATATATATATATATATATATATATATATATATATATACACGATGAAAATAACCACGAAAGAAAATTAAAACACGAAGCACTCAAGAGCTCTCGTCTAATGACATCCTCAGGAACACCAGAACACATGTTTCGAAACACAGGAACACACGTGTTACTTTCGTGAAATAATATTTTATATATATATATATATATATATATATATATATATATATAACAAGTAAAGTATATATATATATATATATATATATATATATATATATATATATATATATATATATATATATATATAATATATATATATATATATATATTCAAAAACGATTAAAAACAGATTTCTTTACAGTGTATGTAATTCATATTTTAATCAGTTAAGAGAACAAAGTTTACTATGCCACATCGTACCCCTATACCAAAGCCAGCCCCGAAATAGAAAGATAAAAATTGTTTACTGGGAAATTCCCATAAATCCTATAGCTGTATGGTATTGGATTTCATCTCCTGTTTTGTTTTCCAGAAATCACATCGGAATATGATCAGCACATAAGAACGTTCATCCATCCGGAGCAATTCTCACTTCATAACGGGATTATAATATTTACTTGGTTACACCTGGTTTTACTATTTTACTTTCATCCGAATTGTTCATTCTGACAAAAGCTTCACCGGACTCAATCTTACTATCTCCTGATGAGCAGCCCAGTGTCTTAGCCACGAGGACACCCAGGTGAGTGGTGTGTATATATATTATATATATATAATATATATATATATATATATATATATATATATATATGTGTGTGTGTGTGTGTGTGTGTGTGTGTGTGTAGCATCAATATTAATTTTCCCAGAAGAGTTCCTTGTTCCATGCACGGTCTGTGTGTATCATGAAAGAACCTCAGGGGACCATTCTGAGTTCAATCCCATATATATATATGGGTTCAATTTTACAATTAAACACGTGAAATAAATAAATGATGCACACCCATAAGGAAAAATGAAAAACGATTCCAAGGTTTGTGTATTCCCTGATGAGATGTATTGTTGAATATACGAAAAGCCTTGAAATCGATTGTACATGAATTTTAATAACAGGTTTTAGATTTTTATCATTCTTTCTAAATATTATAATTGCTGGGGATTCACATACTGTTATCTCCCGGATTTGCC
This sequence comes from Bathynomus jamesi, assembly GCA_023014485.1. Classification (NCBI taxonomy): domain Eukaryota; kingdom Metazoa; phylum Arthropoda; class Malacostraca; order Isopoda; family Cirolanidae; genus Bathynomus; species Bathynomus jamesi. The sequence goes on along the minus strand of JAJOZX010003413.1, from coordinate 299,343 downwards.
AGTTTTAAACCCACGTGTTGGAACATTAACCTGAATTGTTACTGTATTCAACAGCGTCCACTTCATCTGTACTTACAAGTTTTTTTTATTTCCACAATTTATTATCAACTAACCTTTCAAATTTATTGTTAGTTCTTTGGTTTAACAATGAAATTAATGTCGTTACCCACAATCATATGAGGCGCTCGGGCGAATAGAGGCGAATTAACCATTGCGGGATTTTGGTTGATTCGCCTCTATTCGCCTGAAGGCCTCATATAGTCCGTGCAAAACAAAGAAATCCGCGTGGGTATGAGAACCCTACGTGAGGGAAATTTTATCACTGAGATGGACCTAAGCACTCACCAATATGTCGCATTAGTTCACGTTCGTATGTCACAAAAATGATGCTGTCGGTGTCACAACAGTAAGGAAGGCGTTCCCTAGGAAGTTTAAAAAGTGCTATAATTTTATGGCATTGTAAGCTGTTAGGAATGCTGCGATACGGATGTTCATAATTGAACATTCTACATCCGAGCACTCGGTAAGGTTGTTTCGGATGATGTAGGAGGTCACCCTCTCTTAAATTCAATACGTCTTTAGAACGCATCCTTCAACAACTGCTGTACCTTACTTACTTGCCTTGCTGTTTCGTCCTTTATAGTTTGCTGTTAAACCGGAATTGATATAGCTATATTCCTTTATTAGAAGCCTGATAATATATATTTTGCCTATATGATAAGTACTAAATGACATTTACCGTTATGAACGTATGTACGCCATTGTGTTTCATTAAACGAAATAGACATTACTCGATGAACGGAAATTTTGCACTGAGGCGTCGAGCTACTCCGTATTTAATTTTCCCTGTTTTTCAGCTTGATAGTTGTATCTCTTTGATATCGAAATATAGTTCTCAACCGCTTCTTCTTCTGTGTTTCAGTCCACTGTGGAAGATAGAGTGAGGCTCCAAACGCATCGGTGAAACAGTTGTTTTTGTCTGGTATGAATACACGTAAATTCAAGGCCAAAAGGGAAACGCCTTACTTTCCATATCCTTTGAAGAGTAACTGTGTTGAAAGGTTAATTTCAATCTCGACGAAGTATAAATCGTTATATATTCGTTCTCTATTTGAACGACCATTGACCACCATCCCGGCAATCCTCTGCAGCGCATTTAATACCAAGAGGAAACATCACCTTATATTCACATTTACAGACTGGGACTGTAAATTTTGTATTGGGTGAAAGACCGTCAACGAAAGTGAATCCAAATTAGTCAGTGTCAAATTTACTTACAAAATCACTAATTCGAAGGTGATTGTGGACCAGTAACTTTAAATGGTGCTCTTCTGTGTGAAGTAAACATTAATTTCTCTGACATAAATATAAAGAACAGAAGTCCACATAATGAATTTTTACCCACATGTCAGTGGGTAATCAAAGACGAACGGACTCGTTCGAATGCCACACTTGAATGCATCTTCCATAATATTTCTTGAATATAAATTCACCTTACGTCGAACTTTGTAATCTTTTAAATTCATCCTCCCATCTTGTTTTGAAAGTGTATTTTGAACGAAGCAGTTCGTTCTTTTTAATTGTAACTTTGTATCTATCGAGGGTAGATTGATCAACAATATACTTTTCTTGACGATAGGTGCAATAACGGTTTTGGCCGTGGAATTGAGACACAATATATAGACAGATCATCTGCAATTCTGTCAGAAAAACACCGTTGACCAAGTATTTTCAACGTAGTTTAACCACCGTTCCACGCATGGCGAATATTTTATAAATGTTCCGCCTAGAAAAAAAGTAGTTCCCTTATAGTCTCGTATGAGTAACTCAATGATCGATCCAAAAAACATCTTTTCTCGTAAAGAACCTAACGGCGGGATTCTCCTTGATGATCTTCGAGTCATATGATGAGAACGAAGGGCAAAGTTTAACAAATTATTAAAATAAAAAAAATGAAACTGATTTTATTACCTCACATATTGTCGAGTAACACAAATAATCCAATGATTAAATAAAAATAAAATACAATAAAAAATAACAATAAAATAAATAAAAAATAAAAATAAAATAAAATAAATAAAAATATAAATAAATAAATAAATAAAATGAATAAATAAAAATAAAAAATAAAAATAAAATTAATTTACGACATTTAAACAATTTAAAAGTACAATTACCTAATTTGGGGACATTAAACTGTAAGATTACTTAGTGAAGTTTACAGTCCATGCGATGACTCGATGGAGTCCCTCGACTAGACCATTTTCGTAGGTACACTGTCGGTAAATGTCTGAATAAAATTTCTAAACATATAAAAATTCACTAATTATAATATTAAGTTTTCCTTTCAATATTTTGCAACTCACAAAAGAAACGCTTTATAAACTCCCACTAATGTATGTGTGTATATGTTACAGGCAAAATATGAAATTCAGGTATTCTATACAATACCTAGGCATTCTATACATTGCCGTATGGTTTTTAGGCAAAGTATGAAATGAATGTTAATGAAGGTTAATAAATGAATGTTAATGTTAGTGAATGTTAATTTTAATGAATGTTAATGAAGGTTAATTGAATGCCCGGTTAGGTCAACTGTACGCTCTTGACGATTGGTTAGGTTAAGTCATGATATTTTCGTTTACTGTCAAAACTAACAAATATCACGACCTAACCTAACCAATCGTCAAGGGCATACAGCTGATCTAACCTGGCATTCAATTAACCTAACCTAACTGTAATACAACATTCATTTCATACTTTGCCTAAAGACCATACGACAATGTATAGAATGCCTAGACATTGTATAGAATACCTGAATTTCATACTTTGCCTGTAACATATATATATATATATATATATATATATATATATATATATATATTATATATATATATATATATTGTAATTTGTAAATATATCATGATTTGCATTGTTCAAAATTTCCATTTCTATTATTTCTATTATTTCTATTATCATTTTCTATTATTCTAAAGCTTATTTCAATTTTCATTTGTAATGACAGAGTTAACTAAATGCAACATTATTTTATTTTCCAAAAATTCTATTTATATTTGACATTTTTCCAATGTGAAAATAGAAATGAATCTCAAAGACTTTTGCCTGAAAAGCTGTCATGCTTCCCAACGGCATATTCAGATAACAATACTGTAATTAAACTACAAAAAATTAAACGTTAATCCCAACTTTGGGTAAACCAGTATGGATGTAGTGTATGTATATCTTATGTAATGTGTTCTTTCTCAAAATATTATTATAATAATAATAATTATTATTATTATTATTATTATTATTATTATTTTCTTACTCCCCCTTTCGATATTTTATTTAAAAAACAACCCCCCACCCTAAACATTACTAATTAGTAATTTTTTATATTTTTTAGAATTTTTGTGTTTCATAGGTGAACTTTTTTCTGAAGCTGTACATGCAGGATTAATATGTATAGGGGTAGTGTATTTCAAGATGGTTCCCATTCTCCTTAACGATTCCTAAAAATCTAATACTACTTGGATGGGTGGCATGGTATTCCTTGGATTTTAGCAGATAAGGTACTAGTAAGGACGAATTCAAACGTGATACCCAGTCAGCAAGCACACGGTGAATGATGTCAGGAGTAATGGTGTTACATGCCCCAATAATGCGCTGCCGCAAATGTTCAACACTCCTAATTTTCTCTGCGTATACCAGCGCTTTCAAGTGGCCCCAGAGATAAAAATCTAGTGGCGTGAGATCCGGGCTTCTAGTTGGCCATTCCACATGCCCTCGACGTCCTATCCAATGACTAGGAAATTGTTGGTACAGGTATTCCCTTACTTGGGTGCTGTAATGTGCAGGAGCGCCGTCTTGCTGGAACCATGTTGGGAAATTTCCTTCTTCGTTCAAGACACTGGGAAATGCTTCTTCCTTGAGCATACGTAGGTAGGTGCCTCCAGTGACATGTTTATCGAAAAAGAGGGGACCTATGATGCGATCCTTCCAAATGCCACACCATACCATCACCCGAGATGCACCTTGTTCCTTTGAAGAGGTATACCAGTGAGGGTTGTTTTGAGACCAGTAGCGGGTGTTCTGTCGATTTACCTCACCATTTCCATAAAAAACAGCCTCGTCACTGAACAGAATGGTGGACGGGAAATTGGCATCCTGAGCATATTGTTCCGTAGCTCATTCACAAAATTCCATCCGCCGGTTGGGATCATCTTCGCTTAATTTCTGTACGATCTGAAGTTTATATGGATGCCATTTGTGAGCCTGAAGAATGCGATGGATGCTACTTTTCGACACTCCTGTCTCGGTGGACAATCGCCGAAGAGACTTATTGGGACTTCTGTTAAAATGAGCCAGGATAGCAGTCGCTGTATCATCGTCAGTGGACCTCCTTGAAGGTCCACTGCGTGGTTTATCTTCTATAGATCCTGTTTCCTTAAACTTTGCAACAAGTCTGCTAACACAACTTTGTGTTATTGGCTCGCGGTCTGGATGCAGTCTGTTAAATTCAGCAGCGGCCTCTCTTTGACTCCGATTTCCTATGAGTAGAATTATCTGGATTCGTTCTTCCTTGCTCACAGACATATGGCCTGTAAAAAGAGAAAAATATGAATTATGGTTTGTAGAAATAGAAAAATATGAATTTCTCCTATGATGCCGGACTTATGGGACACCCTATATATATATATATATATATATATAATATATATATATATATATATATATATATCATTTTTTCATTTGTTCGTTCTCTCTTCTCATCTTGCGCAGAGTGTTCTCCTATACAAGCGTCGTTCTTTACGAGATATATTATATATATATATAATATATATATATATATATATATATATATATATATATATATATATATATATCTCGCAGCTGCTATTTATTTTGCGTTCACCTCTATGAAATAACATCAACAATTAATAAATGAACGAATGGAAGTTAAGTACTCAACCCACTACCCGCGAGAATACATTAAAAATAAATAAAGAAATAAGCAATTTTCTCAGTGAAACACAAGAGGATGAAGGTTTTGTTTATTTGGTTTTGGGAAATTAAATAAAATAAGTAATCCAATTTCATAATTATTTATTTATATTAAAATTATTGTAACAACAAAAATTGCAAAATTGTATTTATTTTATCAATAAAAGTTGTTAATTTCATTATTCAACTCATGCGGGCTGGAAACGTGACGTCTCCACCTTTAACCTTTTCATGATTCAGGTATACTTAAAAGTTTGAAAAATTTTGTGTAATAATCATCTCTAAATTACTATTTCATAAGGGCGAAGATACCATACCCGTTAACGGTCACATACGTTGCCGTACGGCATGAAGGGGTTAAAAACAAGTTTACTTTTATTTTAACGGAAAGTTACCAAAGTCCAAAACAATCTAGTGTTAAATATTCATTCAAATGAAGGATTAACACGCTAGTATTTAATGTATTTTGATAACTACCAAATATAAACAAGTAAATGTAAACTACAGTCCTAAAAACCAAAGTTAAACTAATTTAATGTAAGATTTTATTGTCGTGTTGAACAGGAGCCAAATGAGAGACGTATCGAATTTAGAGAAAACCGTGAAAATCATCAAATTTAGCGTAAACTCTAAAGTTAACCTATTGTAAAATACTATAAAATCCATAAATATCATATGAGCCATTTTCGATGAATTATTATAAGGAAAGGAAACAGAGTCGAAGGACAGCAGTTTCCTTCTATAAGACGATCTAGACATCCCAAAATGTTTGTGGACATTTTCCAAAATTTGCCAGTTTCCTCCAGAAAAGAAAAAACAAGATTCTGAAGTCGAGACGGGTAGTGAAGGAGAAGCAGTCAATGTAGAAGGACGGTTTAAAATGCAAAGAGTGGCATACAGTGCCATTACTCATGCTACGTTTTGTATTTTATTTATAAGTGTACAAATTTAGAGTAAAATGAGGTAAAAATTCTTAAACTCAACCTTTGCTGCAACTTCCTTACATTCCATATTTATAAAAGTTTGTTTTCCTGAACTTTAAGGCCGGCCGCACACAGGATCGTCTTGCGATTCACGACTAACAACATAGATCCGCGATGACTTTGGCAGCGACCGCCACGCGATTCTAGGGAATCGCGTCGCGATTGCTGCACTGTGCGGGGCTACCATCCTGTCAATGTAAAATCACACGCTATTCGTGAGTCGTGAGTCGCAAGACGATCCTGTGTGCGGCCAGCCTAAGAAACTTTTGAACTAATGACAATTTATGGGTGAATCTTGAATAATTTCTCAGAAGTGAGAACGAATGAGATTCATATATTTCACAAAATTTGTAAACCCTTCATGCGACGACATCGTTAAAATGTGATTCTTTTTCTCTATTGTAAGAAGATTTAACCCTTTGGCTGCGTATTTAGGTTTTGGGGGGTTGGGGGGTAGGGTATGATTCATCACCGCCAACTCATCGCCGCCAACTCAACTCCGCCGACTCAACTCCAGCCAACTCAACTCCAGCCAACTCAACTCCAGCCAACTCATCGCCGCCAACTCAACTCCGAATGCACCGTTGCCAAATAATGTTTGTATAATTTATTAATCTTTCTTTAGTGCGATGATAGGTACCGAAGAAAATTAAAAACACTACGAAGAACCATTGAAAACCTACCTAATTATATTTATATAATATTTTATTTATATAACCTAACCTAACCTAATCTAACCTTCACCAATTAACATTACCCGATGAATATACAAATTTTCTATTGAGCGACAGCGGTGCCGGGGCGGACCGGATATTATTATTTGGAAGGAAAAGTTGGCTGCAACATTTAGTTTCATCAGATACTTGGTATGCTGACGGAACATTCAAGATAGCTCCAAGGTTATTTTCAAGGTTATTTGCCTACAATTACCACTAATTAAAATCTGGACCTTTTAATCTTTTTTTAACGTAGTAGAATAAAGAGTTTCTAACAATTTTTAACTTTTTAAAACTCTAACCTTCAAAAATAAATTTAATTCATTTTTTTCAAAAAATGAATTTGAGTCGGCGGAGTTGAGTTGGCGGCGATGAGTTGGCTGGAGTTGAGTTGGCTGGAGTTGAGCCGGCGGAGTTGAGTTGGCGGCGATGAGTTGGCGGTGATGAATCGTCCCATCCCGGTTGGGGGGTACCTCCAAAAGTACCAATTATCCACTAAAAAATGAACGTCCTTATTTGGGACTTTTCTAGTTTTTCTAACTTCGCGTTGAAGTTTACAAATTATAACATTAGAAATACTTTGAAGTTATATAAAATCATGAAAATTACAGTTTTTAGAAACAAAATTAATGCCGTTGTACAGTAAAACGTTTTTTTGAGCGCCATGGGGTAAATCCAATTGCCGCAGTTAATGGGTATAAATATACAATCGGATCTACAGATCTACAGAAGCTAAGGCTAACAAGGACCCTAAGATCCACTCTAAGTCCGAGAGAAAGGAAAGAGTAGGGGGTTAAAAGAAGAGAATAAGAGGTTAAGTAAGTGGCAAAACTTATCATTCGTGGGTTAACATTCATTCAGAAAAAGAGAAAGAAGGACTCACCATCATCATCCGCCGGCCACTGCCGACAAGTTGGAAAAATAGTCGAAGAGAATAGGAAAGGGGTGAAAGATGAAAAGAAGTAAAATAAGAACGTTTACAAACCATGCAAACACAGTCTTAACTCAAACACTGTCATACCATGCAAGTTACAGACATGCAAGTAAAGAGAGGATAAGAAAAAAAAAGTAGGAAGAGTATTACAAAAAGTGGGTTAGTTTACGCTACGAGCTACAACTACGTTCGTGTTAGTCTAATTTTTTTTTTATTGCTGGCATATCACACGCTGACATATCACAAGCTAGCATTAATCGTCAACAGACTCATCCTCGACCATCACCCCCAGAGCTCCTGTTGCTAATTGTTTTATTATTTTAAACAACGTTAATATTTTTAAAATGCCTATCTAAACGGTTTTTAAACATATTAACGCTGTTAGAGTTCACGACGGACGCGGGAAGATTATTCCATTTATCAATTACTTCAAACTTAAAAAAGATTTTAGCGATGTTAGTAATGAAACGTCTGCCACGTAACTTAAATCCGTTTGTTAAAATTTACGTTATCGATTTTATTAACGATTTGAAAACTTCAATAAGCTCCCCCCTTACTCTCCTATCTTCGTAAGACTTGTTGCGCAATGACGAAATTAGTTTCGTGGCGCGACGCTGAACCCTTTCCAACCTATCAATATCCTCACGCAACTACGGGCACCAAAACTGAACGGCATATTCTAAATGAGGCCTGACTAGGGACTTGCAAAGGGGCAATATAATATTCTTGGATTTAAATTCGAAATTACGCGCTATGAAGCGTCCACTCCATAATCCTATTTACATCGTCTTGGAGCTTATTTCTATCGTCCATGTTAACAACTTTACCGCCTATTTCAGTATCGTCCGCGAATTTTTACACGTTACTGGTCAAGCCTACATCTCTGTCGTTAATGTAGATTACGAATAGCAATGGGCCTAACACTGAACCCTGTGGGACACCGCTACCTACATCCAACCATCCCGATTCACTATCATTAACAACGACCCTCTGTTTCCTGGCACGACGCCATTCCTCTAACCAGTTAGCTACCTGACCGCGTATACCGTGCGCTTTAATCTTCGCAATTAATCTTCTATGTGGAACTGTATCGAACGCTTTTTTAAAGTCTAAATAAATAACGTCAGCCGCTCTATGCCTATCGTATTCGCGCACTATTTCGTTATAAAACTCTAATAATATATCTAATATATCTGACTGCCGCAGCGAAAGGGTTAAGGCGTCTAAAAGAAAGGCATAAAATATAGATCGTATTTGGTAAGCCAATTAGCAGCTATATATATATGGAATATGAAATGATAACGAGAATTATTAATTTTTATCTCTGTAGGATGTATTTTCAAGATAGATTTGGTTCATCCCTATCCGTTGCTATAGCAACAAAAGAATTTATATTAAAAAGGAAACGAATAACTTCTTATTTTGTAATTCATCGGGGTGATGAGTTTAGAGGAAGCGACTTTCAGAGAAGTTACGAAGACTTAGTACTGATTATTATAATACCAACTTACAAACAAAGCCTCCCTAACAGAAGAGTACAATGTACAGTAAAAGAAAGAATGTCTCACTATTTCATACAACCAATCGTATCATCAAATGACTTGCATGACACCGTCCAACTACAGATGCTATAAATGTTGCATCATTGCTAGATACTTCAAGAAATAAGTTCGAATATGAAGTAAATTTTAAATTGGCGACTATTACAATACCTGAAACAAATATAAACAATGTAATTATGTAGTATCTTGAAAACCTAAATGCTTATAAAATAATTAAAGATGGATTTTTCTCTGAAAAAATACAAATGGTGTGGTTTAAATTTTCTGGAAAACCCATACCGTATGTGGTTAATAAGTAAAAGGAAAAATAAAATGTGTTTCGTAAAGTGATTGGATTATCATTACCTTTTTGAACTTTGGATACAAATGCAGGAACCTTAAACTTCATCCAAAAGAGCATTCGGACACTTCTCCACTACCGTCTTATATTTATCACTGTAAATGTACTCAAATAATACTATCCTGGCTATGTAACGGAATTACAAGAGCCAACAAACCTGGGATGTTATTGGATTTACGTGGCACTACGCGAAATTCAATTAAACGCTCATGTTTTTAATATCGAATAGAAGTAAGTTGTGTTTTTACAGTTTTCAAACACGTTAGTCGAAATGAATAATTGGGTGTAGTAGAATGTGGCCTATATAAATCGTGGGACGGAAAATGTGTAGGATGGAATATGTGCAGGACTACGATTGAGTCATAAAAATATAGCTTCAGCTTTGATATGCAGGTAACTTAATAAAGCTTTGCCTCGTTCTTCTTTAACTAGCGAATAATTTCTCAAACAGTGCCACCGAATGGCACGAAAAGATACAGTTGTAATACACCTACTGTAATTTAGAAACATACATAGGGCCTACATACATTGTTAAGTATGGGAATAATGTAATAAGATTAATTAATTACTGGTTATAAATCAACCCATAAACAAATTGATCATGCAAACCGAATGAGTTATATGTATAAATACCAAACGCAAAGCTAAGCCTAGCTCAAACGAAGAATTGTATTCGTCAAAAATGGCGGGACACTTCTGTATAGGTTCAAGTGTAAACGAAACAATTTATAAATTCTGAAGTACATGGAATTTAAAACATATGCATGTTAAATACTCATGCAATTTAAGGAAAAGACATGAATTCAATTGTCTATTTAATTCTGAATAAGTTCGGATAAAAATACATATATAGGTACCCAGAAACTAGGAAAGTAACTAATGTAAAAAATTACATTAAAATAAAGAAATTCAATTATGAGACGGCACGTGGGTTCCGCGCTTCACTCCAAAGAAAGAAAGAAGGCGTTATAAAATTGAACGTTCATTTATGTATAAAATGGAAAAAATCCGTTAGAATTAGATTGTTACATTATTAACAATGGCATGTAAAACTTACACCTTCTGAAAGGTTAATAATTCTTAAAAATAAGATGAATCAAAAAGAGAATTTTATTTAGGTATGCGCCTGGCAGCCTAGCGAACAAAAGGGTCAGTAGGCAGAGAACAGGAGTTGTCGTATATAAAAATCAAATCGTATTAAAACAGAGAACGAGAATGAAATTTATATCAAGTTACTCTTTACCTATTGCCAAATAACGTAGCATAAAATTGTTAGTTAAAAGATGGGATTAATGTCTATATTATAAATTCGAAGCGGAAGATGCCCAAATGAAACAAAGTGAAACGCATAGAATCAATAGAATCAGTGCATCCCAGAGCGTGGTAAAATAATGTTCTCTCACAAAACCTGTGTAAATTTTAAATAAGAACATTAGATTTATTTCCCCTTTTAAGAACAAAAAACGAGTTCTTAGTGGAAGTTTGCTCAAGTATATAACTATACAGATATTGTGCTGTAATGATAAATTTAAATCGCGTGTGGCACTTAGAAGCGAAATCGTTCTTCTAATTTTGGGTAAATTACTCACCAAGCTAAAATTGTCTTCCCTATAAGAGTATAGAAAACGGACCTAACGCGTAAATCATTCTTAAAGCGAATGTGCTGGCTAAAGAAATTGAAACACAAAATAGTCTTCCCTTTAAAGTTCATTTCAGAAAACGCGAAAGAATCAAATTTTAAAACCTTGTTCCTTACGCGGTAAATATATAAAGAATGAGAAGGTGGATCACGAATGTAATTACAAGAAATTAATCCCATCCAAAGAGGGGTTACGGCTGTAAGATAAGTAGCTGACAATTTGTAATTATTGAAATTTATCCTTTATTCAATTACCTTATACATTATATCATTTCATTTAATTGTTTTGTATCAATTTTGAATCTCAGAATTCTTAAGACAAAGGTCAGTTGTCTCAAATATATTTTCTTTAAAAGAAGTAAGTGATGTCAAAGTTCATATAATTGAAATGGTCAAATAACCAGATAGGATTCAAATAATTCTATGAAATTGTATTATGTACAAAATACGGTCAAAAGGCCGAGTAGAGAACCAACGGTTACTCGAAAGATAATTCAATCAAAATTCTAGTATGTATACTTCATTCATTTCAATGAATATTCAGTTAAATAACTACAAATTGTAGATTAAAATTGCCTAACAGTCATATTTAAATTGCTTGTGCATTTTACTAAATTGTCTTATTATCAAGTGTCATTCTTCAACAAATCTTTATTACTGTCAAAAATCTCATTTTGCATTGTAATTGATTTAGAAAGTCTATGATGAATATATTATTTTTGCAAAAGGTTTTATAATTATCACCCTACACGAATTGACAGAGAAATAAGAATATATAATCAGTGATATATATAACCTTGGGTTAACTTTATATTATGTGGTTTAAAGGAAAACAGGCTAAATAAAGGTATAATTTACAACTTTAAAAATAAAGTATAAAACCACGTCATATAACAACGTACATTATACAAAATTTCGTGTTCCAGCAAATTTGGGGTGAGAAGGCAGAAACAGCCCGGAGGCAACCCGAGGCTAGTGTGGTCCATCGTCGGGACAAACAGAAAGATGAGTCCACAGCCTAATCCTTCTTCTCCACCTGCAACGCAGGAGATGCGGGGAGGTGGGGTAGCTGCATCTTACGATGGGCGGTGGAGTTGCCACATCGCTACGCCAAAACAAGAGAAGCTATAACAAAAATAAAATATTTAGGCCTATTCTCTCTAAACGATTTAAACATATGTATGACATGAAATGAAATGAATAAGGAATAAAGTATTTTCTTGGCAGAAGAATAGATCATAATACAAACAGTAAAAATAAAAAATAAAAACAAAATTAGGATAAAACTAAAAATACAGGTAATAAAAAATAGCAATTACAATGTTAAGTGGAGCTACAGACAAACGTGTTCATACTATGAAGTTCAGAACTTAGATGACATTTGGCAGGACTGCCAGAACTTTTTTTGTAATTAATCCAAAGCTGCTGCCCATACATATTAATGCAGAAAGGACGAAAGTATCTTTAGCTTTGTTTGTACATAATCTGAAGTTAATTTTATTAATATTTGCTCTAACACAGAAGCTTCGATATTGTCTAATTATGTCTGCGCCACCACTCAAGAAGTTGGTGATAATTTAACCCAAATACTTAAGTTCTTGTACTTGTGTGCAGAGAGCAGAGAGGAGGTGGAGAGGAAGCTGGAAAGGTGGAGGGCAGCACTGGAAAACTGAGGTTTGAAGATTAGTAGGGCGAAGACAGAGTACATGAAGTACAATGCGGGACAGGGGCAGAGAGATGAGGTGTGACTCCAAGATGAGGTGGTGAAGAAGGTGGAAAGTTTTAAATATTTGGGATCGTTGGTAGAGGATGGTGGAGAGCTGGTAAGGGAAGTGAATAATAGAGTACAATCAGGATGGAATAATTGGAGGAAAGTGTCTGAGGTACTGTGTGATGAAAGAATATCAATGAAATTGAAAGGGAAGGTATTCAAGGCGGTAGTGAGGCCTGCAATGTTGTATGGTGCGGAAACGTGGCCTATGAGGAAGAATCTGGGGAAAGGGATGGATGTAGCAGAAATGAGGATGTTGGGATGGATGTGTGGGGTTACGAGAAGAGATAAAATTAGAAATCAATTTATTCGTGGAAACGAAAGTAATAGAGGTGTCAAAGAAAGCTCAAGAGAGAAGTCTTAGATGGTTTGGACATGTCATTCGGAGAGAGGAGGAATATGTTGGGCGACGAATTATGGAGATAGAACCATCTGGAAGAAGGAGAAGGGGGAGGCTAAGGATGAGATGGAGAGAGTGTGTGGAGGGTGATATGAGGGAGCGAAATCCCTCCCGCCTCCTATAGAAGGAGAAAAGAGCCGAAATCAAGTTCCAACTTTGCGAGATGCCTGGACACTCTGCGTTTGAAAGATTGGAGGTCATAAACCCATCTTGCAATATCAGGATTTTATACCAAAGATATTAAAGAAGACGTAATGGAGAAACTTAAAATTCGAGAAGACAGTATTTGATTATTTTTCACGACTAGATACTCATTTTTCTACCAGTCTAAATTCCTTACCACAAACAGCAGCTTGATTAACCTTGATTTTTGCTTCCGCTCGAATTGTTCATTCTGAGGAAGGTCAAGCTTGTTACTCCACCTTAGACCTACAGTTTAACGTGGAATCCGAACCACGCCCCACCAGCAGCCCAGCGTCTTAACCATTAGATTACCCAGAGTACCCCTTTATCTACCAACCAATTTTTATTGTGTAGAAAGATGAACAGCTGGGTTTTGCTGCGCGCCGCCTGCCGTCACCGGGTCTCGATCCCGGGGCCGGTGGATTCGTAGTCAGCGATGCTAACCACTTCACCATCGAGGCGCAGTAGATTTAAAAAATAAAACTATGAACATAATAATATCACATAATTCTGTAAGGAGGGCAAATGTAAGGAAGTTAAATATAAGGAGGGCAAAACTTTCATGAATAGACTTTTCATTTGATATTGACTTAATTCCTAATACAACAAAGTATCATTTCAGAGGAATATACAAAGGGTTGACAAAAGTAAATAAACAACTTGCGTTTTAGAATAGTTTTTGATTTGATAATGGAGGTGAATAAAAAATAACAGATTTATTGAGTGAATATATTTAGAATCGTGTTGCTTTCCCCCTATGTATTATGTAAAGCTCACTCACGTTCTCGCATTCCATGTATGAGCTTTGCCATTTGTTTTTGAGGACAATCATAGTGGTGTCTATTTACTTTTGTCACCCCACTGTAAACTAAACATGGGATGGAATAACTACTAACTAATTACATAATATTGCTCTAAGGAAACCTACTGCATAGATTTATTACAGGATTTAACTGAACATTCAGTTTTGCCGGTTTCAGTTTTTGCTACTGCCCATTCGAGACGTTCTGGGTCTGTGCCTGATTCATTTTTCATAAACTTCTGCAACATTCAAATCTTTCCTCAAATTTTCAATCAGTCATTGAACACCACCTCTTCCCCTCTAAAACTCACCTTCTCTTCTTCACAGAAAGTCGGGTGTCTGAAAAGACTGACAGCAACCCCTTTTCTGTACCCTCTTACTTTTTCTATACTTGATTTCATTCCAAAGGGGATGTTGCGTATATGTACGCAATGACCTAACTTGCTCTCGTAATCCCGAACTTCAATCTGCAGAATTCCACACCCTCTGGCTAAGGCTTACATGTCAATCTCAAACTAAATACATCTGTGCTCTCAACATTTCTCCTAATTCTACTGACTATCCAAAACACTTTGATTACTTCACTTCTAAAGTGGAATACATTCTATCCCACTCTCATTTTTCTGAAATTTCCATTTTAGGAAATTTCAATGTTCACCATCGGCGCTTTCCTCCCATTTTCCCTAGCACAACTTCTTTATCCTGAATGACCTAGAGCAGATTGTACGGCACCCAACTCGTGTTCCCGATCGCCTTGGGGATAGACCTAATATTCTGTATTTATTTCTCAACACTCATCTTTTTTCTTATTCTGTCAAACTTTTTTCTACATTGGGCTCCTCCGACTACACTCTTATATCTGTTTCCAGTCCTATCGCTCCGCTCCAGTTCGACCTTTGGATCCTCCCAAAAGGAGATACTTTTGGTACTTTGGCGCCACTGATTGAGAGACGCTTAGAGCTTAGGCAGTACTTCTGTGATTTCCCATGGAATGATTACTGCTTTCGTGGCCGTATGTGCTGAGAGCATCGCGGAGATGATTCCCTCGGGCATGAAGGCGTACATTCTATATTCTTTCCCTACAACTAATGTAAAATAACTTTGGATTAACTTTACTTATTCTAATGCTATCTACAACAGAGAGGAGGTTTTCAGAAGGTGCTGTCGCCATCCAACGCCTGACTCTCACTCAGCTTATATTCACTCCCCCCCCGCCCCCGGAATCATGCAAGATCTGTTCTTCAACTCGTTAAAAATTCTATCATCAGACAAAAATATAAAAACCTATCCAATTCTAATTCTTCTCGCTCTTTCTGGCACTTAGCCAAGAACCTCTCCAACAACTTTACTTTTTCTCTTTTCCCTCCTCTTTCCCACTCCGACGGCTCAGTTGCCGTCTCTTCGCTTGATAAAGCTGAACTCTTCACTCAAATTTTCACCTCCAACTAAATCCTGGACGAATCCGGTGCTGTTTTTCCATCTCTCCCCTATGACTTAATTATGTCTGTAATTAGAATCTCTTCCAAAGATGTTTTTTCTGCCCTATCTGGGCTCAACTCTAGGAAGGCGTACGGTTCTGATGGTGTTCCTCCTGTTGTTCGCAAGAACTGTGCTTCTGTGCTGACACCCTGCGCAGGCAAACTCTTTCGTCTTTGTCTTTCTTCTGGTATTGTTCCTTCCTGCTGAAAATTTGGTGTCATTCAGCTGTCCCAAACAAGGTGACCACTCTCAACCCTCCACCTATATTCATATTGCTTTGATTTCTTGCCTTTCTAAAGTTTTTTAATCTGTTCTTAATACAATTCTCTTCTCACAATCTTCTCTCAAATTGTCAGTATGGGATCCGCAAGGGACGTTCTACTGGCGATCACTTTGCATATCTTCCTGACTCTTGGTCATCTTACTTTCAGGATTTTGGTGAAAACTTTGCTATTGCACTAGACCAGGGGTTCTCAACAGGGGGGGGTAGTTACACCCAAGGGAATAATTTGGGATATCCATGTGGGGGGGGGGGGTAATGGAAGCCCGCCAAAAATAGAATAAATAAATAATTAAATAAAATAAAAAATAAAACAAATTTCGCTTTCAAATCACAAACTCCTATGGTAGGGTTGTCGAAACTGAGGTGCATGCAGCCCATGGGGGTACACGAAGCATTTCCAAGGGGTGCTTGAGAAGTCCCTGGAATATATTTTTACTTCTTGTTTTCTGTTCTTTTCTGCTCCGAAAGAAGAAAAAAAAAAAAAATTCTAGGGAAGTACCTCTGTTTAGTGTTCCAATACGCACTTCAAAAGGCATTTAAATGCATTAAATATTTCCACTGTTAGTTTGTAATATATTAAAAAAAATATATATTTTCTTTAAAAAACGCAAGAAATTTTTAATTGCTTGTAAAAAGTGCAAAGTTTGTTATTCATATAGAAAATGTATTTTTATGTTATTGTCCATTGCCTGTTGTTTTTCCGATCAATTTCGTCCGAAATGGAAAAGGGTAATTTGGTTCAGTAATAAAGAATGTATTTACAATTATATTTTAAACATTTTACATTCCCCTTTTTCGCTATCAAAAAGGTTCTTGATTCTAGATTCTAGCTAGAGGTTCAGGGTGCAAACACTGAGGTGAATTTATAAGGGGGTGCACGAGCCAAAAAAAGATTAGACAACCCTGCCCTATGGCCTATGGCCTAAAATTATATACACATTATACATTCACATTTATACTAAATTTGGGTTGTATTTAAAAGCCACTTCAGGTTTAGGACGGGTAATGGGGTGAGCAGTGTCGCTCCAGGTGGGTAAGGGAGGTGGGTTGAGAACCAGTGCGCTAGACCAGTGGTTCTTAAACTTTTTGAGTCATTACCCCATTTTTACATGAATCCCTTCATAATGACCCCCACCCTACCTGTACCCCACGTAAAGCCAGTCCCAGTGCTGCCATGTCGTTTATTTATGCACTTTCTGTATTTCAGAAGTGCTTGCAGAGTACCACATTATCCCACTGAAAAAGCCAAATAACCCCAATGGGTTATTTACCCATAGTTTGGGAAACGCTATGCTAGACATATCAAAAGTTTCTCATAATCTGACACAAATCCTTAATTTCCAGACTGCCCTCCTTCGGTTTCTATCCTTCTATTTGTGCCTTCGTCTTGGATTTCCTTTCTGGCCGATCTCTAACTACTGTTCTTCTTCTAAAGCTATTAATAGTGGTGTTCCTCAGGGTTCCGTTCTATCACCCACTCTTTTCATTTTATTTATGAATGATCTATTAAGTCGCACTCACTGTCCTATCCATTCCCATACCGGTGATTCCATTTTTCCACACGCTTCACAAAGCGTTCCTCTCAACCAGAGCTGGGCACTTGCGGCATATTTTGCGGTACTGCGGTACTGCGGTACTACCGCAAACCGCAAACCGGAACCGCATAACGCAGTACCGCAAAGGATCGCTGAAAGTACCGCAGTACCGCTACCGCATTCAAATTTCCGCGTACCGGTTTGGTACCGGTTTGGTAGTTTGGTAGTACCGCAGTACCGCAGTACCGCAAAATATGCCGCAAGTGCCCAGCTCTGCTCAACAGTCACTCCATCGCGAAGTGATGCATGGTGAATGATTATGATGCACCTTACCTATGATGCACCTCTGATCTTTCTACTATCTCTGATTGGGGCAGAGATAACCTTGTGGTTTTCAATTCCTCAAAAACTCAGTTCATTTATCTGCCTAATCGTCACAATCTTCCAATCGACTATCCCTTTATTTTCAACAGTGCTGTGCCCGCTAACTCCTAAAGTTAGCTCCACTAACGCTAACGCTAACTACCATAAAATTTAGCGCCGCTAACCCTAAAGCTAAACATTTCAACAGTTAGCGCCGCTAACGCTAATTTGGTCGCTAATTTTTTCTGAAACCACCCCAATTTGTATATGTTCTGCCTTCCGTAATTTATTTACATATACTGTATTAGATCACACCTTGATATAACTGATTGCTAAGGTACAAAATATGACGTTATAGTCTAGGAAAATGAAAACATTTCTATGTAAGAGTCGAGTTCCTTTCTTATATATTAACAGAAAAAACAAACCAATGGAAGAATAAATCTATTCAATTTACAAGTGGCTTTGAAAAATTTGCAATTAGCGGTTAGCGATTGACTTTCTCTAAAAACTTAGCGCCGCTACCTGTTTCGCTAACAATTTTGAAAATTAGCGGTGCTAACAATCTCTAATAAAAAGTTAGCGCCGCTAATCCCAGCACTGATCTTCAACAATGCACACCTCAATCCTTCCTCTTCTCTTAATATTCTAGGTGTTTCCTTTTCTCGTGATCTTTCCTGGAAAGCTCACAGATACTATCTTTCTAAAATAGCTTTTAAGAAGTTGGGTGTGCTCTACAGTTTCTTCACCCCTACTTATTTACTGTCTCTCTACAGGAATCTTGTCTACCCCTTTGTGGAGTACGCTTCTGCTGTGTGAGGTGGCTCAACTCACACAGCTCTACTTGACCAGGTGGAATCAAAGATTTTTCTTCTCATCAGCTTCTCACTTCTTACTGACTGTCTTCAATCCCTCTCTTTACGCCGCAATGTTGCCTCACTCTCTCTTTACTATCGCTATTATAACGGACACTGCTCTTCTGAACACTCTAACTGCATGTCTCCTCCTTTAAGGAGAGCACGCAGTACCAGACTTTCTACACATTCTCATTTCTTTTCTGTCCAATTCTCTAACATAAGAGGGTCAATTCGTATTCTCAACCTTTTATCTACTTAACCGGTGAACTCTGGAACAATCTTCCTTAATCCATCATTCACCCCTGTCTATGACCTCCAATCTTTCAAACGCAGTGTCCAGGCATCTCGAAAACTTTGAATTTTGATTTTGGCTCTCTTCTTCTTCTATTCGGGGGTGAGGAATTTTACTGGCAGTCGGCCTTAGCCCTTCCTTCCTGCATAAAAAATTTAACAAATTTTGAATTAAAACGAACTGCCAATATTATTTAATGGAAAATATGTGAGAAATCGTTTTTTCGTTCGTTTTTATCCCGGGGGGGGGGGGGGGGACGGTTACGAGTGATGACTGTTTCTGTGACGTAATATCTCCGTGTTTTGTGCTACACAGCATTATAATGAAATGGAAAATTGTATTTCATTGGATGAATACATCAAGAAATACGATACTTATGTGTTTGACACTTTACAGAGAAAAATGCGCAGATCCAAAAACAAACATTTCATTATAATCAAACAAGAAAATGTTAGTCTTGATCTAATTTTTCAGAACTTCTGCTTATCCCTCTGACTGTACTGTGCCAATTTGAGTTCTCCAATAGTACTGGAGTAAAGTGTACGAGAAATGTAATAACTGATTTCTAATGTATAAATCAGCAATACACCAAGAAATAAGGAAAAAATACCGCATGCAGAAGGGTTTTAAATGAACGTATACTATACTGTAGATATTTTAACTATAGTGAAATCGTTTCCAAGCGGATATATTCTAAACACGAGGTCGTCGAGAGCATCGGATATTCACTGGCCTTTCCTGTATTTTTATACCTTGTCAGGTAGGGAAATAGACAAAAGACCTCGGAACCAGTTTATTTCTTCCCTCTGGGTGCGTATCATTTATTAATTTTGCATGTTTAATTATTAAATTAATCCCATATATACATATACGAAAGACATTAAAAATACTTACAGGTTAAACTGAAGACTGAATTCACCTGATAAAACAATATTTTTTGGTGATGGGTATGTTTTGGATATGTTCTGAAAAAGAAATATATGGTATATACAGTGTGTGTGTGTGTGTGTGTGTATATATATATGTGTGTGTAAAAATGAACAATGAATAATCACTATTCATTTTTACATAAGAACCAAAATCGCTTAACGCGAGTTTGGATAATAATTTTACTTGTAACTTCCTCTTTTTGTTTGTGTCACAACCCTACGATCTACCATTTCTATGGTTTAGTCGTATCCATTTTCCATTTGTTATAGAAGTTATTATAATTAATTATGATTGTCTTGCATCTCACCATCGACCCTAGATTATGCATACACATTGCATATAACAGGATTGGAACCCGTAGTTGTACTTCTTAGTCATTAATACCCACTCTTTGTCTCTAATTCGTTCTTGTAAATCTTCCTAATAATGATTTGTACTATACGTACAAATTCAATAACTATGACGTCATAAAGTAACTTAATTCTCTTCACGTTTCCATACCGCCAATACTGAATCATCCATTTGGTATGTGGATACCTTTCGTGTTCAATATATGGTAAATTCTTTAATAGTAAAAACTTCATTCTCTATACATCATTATTTATATTGTGTCCTACCTATTGTCTACTGATGCCTAGCCTATCAACCTATCAGTCCATATTTTACGCGTGTCTATATTACGCACACGACCTATTGTGTTACGTACATGTAAAATACGTCCACATGTATTTTTTTTCTTTTTTTCTTTTAAGTGCGTTCACCCCTCACAAATTCATAAATACTTGGATAAGTGGTCGAATTCGCTGATGACAGCAGAGTCGAACGCTTCTGAGATAAAAATCTCCTCTCGCTCCGATCCAAATTTATAACATGTTATAACATAATATAACATTTTGTGTTGTATATAAATTATCTTGTATGTGCTCATGTACTTGTGTTGTACTAATAACCATATATAATAACCATATATAATAACCATATATTATAACCATATATTATAACCATATAAGTTATAAATATATAAAAACAAAGTTATAGTAACTGTTTAATTGTAATTAACTGTAATACTTTAATTTAATATAACGTAATGTACTTTAATGAAACTGTAATTAATAATAACTTGTAATGTACTTCAATGAAACTGTAATTAAATGTAATGACTTAATATATAATGTAAGAATGTACTTTAATAGAACTGTAATGGACAATCATAAGCGAATGTGAAGTAATCCATAATCGCAATCATAATTGTAATAAACCCAAACGAAAATGTACTCAGTCGTGTACTTAAATTGTACTTATGTACTACTATGAAATGATATCGCCTTCAGAAATGAAGACTCGGCAAAAAAATGCGATTAGTTTTTTATTTTTTCTTATTTTTATTTGGAATCTTTCAAACATCTGATCATGTGTTTAAAAGGGGGGAACTTAACCTTCAACTGCCTTCCCCCAACATTTAGGCTTATATGATACATGAATTTGTAAAATGAACACACTTGATTACGGGACTCTGCTTGGGTCACTGCTACGAGCCTCCCTTGTTAGCAGCCTCGCTGCGGGGAGGGGGCAGAGGCCCCTTGCCTCCTTAACTTTTTAGATTCCGGCCTGAGCCATGGTCGAAAGAGGTCGAACCTCTACCCCTGTAAAATTCAGACCACTACCTGTAAATTTTTAAGAAGTAAATTACAGTAAGAGAAACTTTTTATTTTCCCCCTCGAGTTGGGCTATCTTCAGAGGAACTTAGTCAGTAAAGTCGATAAGTTATAAAAGAAAAGTCGATTATTTTAGTCGTCTCAGAGAAAGTATCAGAGTATTATAGCAAGAGAAGAATTAATAACTGTCGACCCCATAAAGCGAGAGAAAAGAATTAGAATGTTATAGAAGAAATATCCGTTGCTGCCTCCCAACTAGAACCCCCGTCAATTCGAACCACCCAGGGCCATAGACGGAGGGGTTAACAGAGTGGCGATTCTATAGCCAGGATAAACATTTGGCGACCCTACTACCAAGATTAGAAGAATATTTTAAAAAGAGGATTTTAACAAGTGGCCACTCTTTGGCCAGGATAGAAATTACCCTGCATCAGGACAAAACCATTTGACCGGCGTGTCACGACTTCTAGTTCGTAACATCCACCCTTGAACCGGTGTGTCACGACTCCAAGTTCTCCACGCCTAGTTTTCATCCAAGAAGAAGTAGCCAGCAAGACACGTCTTCAGGACACGTCTCTAAGGATTTCGCCGTAGAAATTTTGTTAAGTACAGAGTTGTTTTTTTTAAGTAATTTGTAAACATTTGAAAAAGTCAGAATTATTAACAGTTAATATTTAGTATTGAGCCAGAATTAACACAAAACACAGTGAATACTTCAGACACCAGTGATACATTTTTTTTAGTGAAACAGTAATTTTCACAGAAGTTAAAAGTAACAGAAGTTAAAAGTAACAGAGAGTTAAAAGTAACAGAGAGTTAAAAGTAACAGAGTTAAAAGTAACAGAGTTAAAAGTAACAGAGAGTTAATTTCAGAGAGTTAATTTCAGTATAGAATAATTTTATTTTATGTACCAAACATAATAGTATCGTACCTTCGCGTACATTCGAGTGAAATGTTGTTTACATTTTTTATTTTTGTTTACAATTTTTTTCAAATTATCGAATTGAATTGACGTGCAAAATTAAGAAAGAGAGAGTTTACAGAGAGTTTATAGAGTTATAGAGATACTTGAAAACAGTTTCAAGTTCCATTTTCCGTTTTCAGTTAATTTTAATAGTCTTCACTTGATAGAGTTCAAGTGCAGTCAATTTTAGACAGTTTCAGTTTCAAGATACTTGATAGAGTTCAAATTAGACAGTTTCCGTTCCAAGATACTTGATAGAGTTCAAGTTAGACAGTTTCAGTTTCAAGATACTTGATAGAGTTCAAGTTAGACAGTTTCAAGATACTTGATAGAGTTCAAGTTAGACAGTTTCAAGATACTTGATTGCATTTCAAGTAAGTCGGTTGCACCAAGAGGGACAACCAAACCAGAGGTTAATACTCTCCACTTGATAGAGATCAAGTGCAGTCATTTTCCATTTTCAGTTAATTTCAAGTTAGACAGTTTCAAGATACTTGATAGAGTTCAAGTTAGACAGTTTCAAGATACTTGATTGCATTTCAAGTAAGTCGGTTGCACCAAGAGGGACAACCAAACCCCAGAGGTTAATACTCTCCACTTGATAGAGATCAAGTGCAGTCATTTTCCATTTTCAGTTAATTTCAAGTTAGACAGTTTCAAGATACTTGATAGAGTTCAAGTTAGACAGTTTCAAGATACTTGATTGCATTTCAAGTAAGTCGGTTGCACCAAGAGGGACAACCAAACCCCAGAGGTTAATAGTCTCCACTTGATAGAGATCAAGTGCAGTCATTTTCCGTTTTCAGTTAATTTCAGTTAGTCGGTTGCACCAAGAGGGACAACCAAACCCCAGAGGTTAATAGTCTCCACTTGATAGAGATCAAGTGCAGTCATTTTCCGTTTTCAGTTCATTTCAGTTAGTCGGTTGCACCAAGAGGGACAACCAAACCCCAGAGGTTAATAGTCTCCACTTGATAGAGATCAAGTGCAGTCATTTTCCATTTTCAGTTAATTTCAAGTTAGAAGGTTGCATCCAGAGGGACAACCGCACCCAGAGATTTCAGTTTTATTTGAAGTCAGTTTTGAAGTCAGTTTTGAAGTCAATTTCAAGGCTCAGTTTTCAAGTCCCAAGTCATTTCAATGCAGTCAATTGAATTCAACTTTTTCTTTGTAGTTTAAGAGAATTTAATTTAAGAAAATGTAATTTAAGAATTTAATTCAACCTTTTTTTGTTGTTTAAGAGAATTTAATTCAACCTTTTTTTTTGTTGTAAAAGAGAATTAAATTCAACCTGAATTGACCGGTTTGTCTTTAGTTTCATTTTTTTTTTTTGTAAGAAGGAAATTGACCGATTTGTCTTTTCTTTTCATGCCATTGTTGCGTATATAAATATATAGGTAAAATGACATATTTTAGTGTTTGCAACCAAAACCGTTTTTACAAACGTTTGTAACGAGTTTTATAATTTTTATGATTATATGATAACAGTAAACGTGTAATAATTAATCAATCATGTCCAATGACTTCCTTTTTAAATTACTATAGGGAGGAACATGCCGTCCCCCCATTTTTGTTTGAACTCTTTTAATTTTTGTTCTAAGTAGTGTGACAAGCAATCTTTTTTTTAAAAGAGCAAAGTGCTCACGAAAAGACGTAATTGTCAATTTCAGACTTATACCCCCTCCTTAGTCACTCAATTCCCCCGAATGTCGTACTCCAAACTTTCTTTTTAGTTTATTTTATTTTAACCCCCCAACCCAAGTTGAACCCAGTGTCAACCAGAGAAATGGTTCAACCATGGTTAATTCCTCTTTGGTACTATGGAACATAACCTCAATTTATGTTAAGTTGTGTTTTTTTATTTTTAAGTATACTATATGTTTAGTTCATTAAAATGCATAATTGATTTCTATTTTTAATTTGTATTCTAAATTTTCTTAATTCAATTATCGTACCGATACTTCTGGTTAATGTTAATGGTTATATAGTTCATGTATAGCTAGGAATGTTACTAGTCGAATTTAATTCCATCTTCAAAATTTAATTTTTAATACCGCTAGATTTACTTTCATTAATTGTAAGGTCCTCTAAGTACGTTTTCTTTTATTACCTTAATATACGTGTAACTGATTTAATTACGTAAAATCGATAATCCTAGTTGAATTCTATTACTTTTGACACACATTCGAATTCGTTTTCTTTTCGTACTTCAAGTCACTTTCACATGAAACTCATATGCATACACCATCATTAATACTACCTGTAATTAGATTTTAACAATAATTGACTTAAACTTAAAAGATTTTATAACCCTAAACCCATCTTAATTATTATACATTATTTTTAAAACTTTGTTAATTCAAAAACCTTCCAAATCCCTACACATACACACGCATGTATGCACACTATATATACTATATATATACAAACCTTATGCTAAAATCATTGGATATCACAATAAACTATTTCATTGCGTGTAAGTGCTAACTATGCTATTTATATAGTCTTAAGCATTTTTGCTTACTATATATAAATATTTTGCTCAGGCATTTATTCAGTTAATTTAACAATCCTCTCAGCTAATCTGTCCCTCAAAATTGTAAGATACACACTTTGTACCTAATACACCCAAATACACACTAGACCACAGGTCTATACATCATCCACTACGTAATTCGATTTGTACCTACAATAGTCAATAAAAATTAGTTTATAGATTGTACGATTTACGTTTTTCCCTATTATCTACTACTCATTATGTATGTAATTTTCCCCACAGAAAACTAAAAAAAAAAATTAAATTTAACAATATCATTCTTTGTCTAACTTAATTGTTTGTCTAAATTAACGTATTAATCCTTTTATTCTGTTTGCATAAAATTAAAGTTTTAATCTTTGAATTTTTATATTTTGTAATAGCCCTCTAAGCGAGTGTCATGTTAAAAATTTCATTACTCCGCATTGTACCCAACCACCCGAACTCACTTGTTCTGTATAAAACTTGTAATGTAAAGAAAAATTCGTCATCTAACTTGAATTAGTTAGGATGTTATTTTCTCAATTGTATTGTATTGTATGAATTGTACCCTATTATATTATTGTATAAATATCATTTTAAAGGGGAGAGCAATGTAAAAATGAACAATGAATAATCACTATTCATTTTTACATAAGAACCAAAATCGCTTAACGCGAGTTTGGATAATAATTTTACTTGTAACTTCCTCTTTTTGTTTGTGTCACAACCCTACAATCTACCATTTCTATGGTTTAGTCGTATCCATTTTCCATTTGTTATAGAAGTTATTATAATTAATTATGATTGTCTTGCATCTCACCCTCGACCCTAGATTATGCATACACATTGCATATAACAGGATTGGAACCCGTAGTTGTACTTCTTAGTCATTAATACCCACTCTTTGTCTCTAATTCGTTCTTGTAAATCTTCCTAATAATGATTTGTACTATACGTACAAATTCAATAACTATGACGTCATAAAGTAACTTAATTCTCTTCACGTTTCCATACCGCCAATACTGAATCATCCATTTGGTATTTGGATACCTTTCATGTTCAATATATGGTAAATTCTTTAATAGTAAAAACTTCATTCTCTATACATCATTATGGTGCTGGTTAAGTGTGCGGTCTACCTACGATTCGGTGGGCTACCTTTTAATTATAGCTTCTTATCTTGTTTACTAATTGTTTGTTTACATCCCATTGTCAATCGCCCTTGACGATTGGTTAGGTTTAGTCATGATATTTTCGTTAGTTTTAACGAAAATATAATGATTAAACCTAACCAATCGTAGGTAGACCGCACACTTAACCAGCACCCATCATTATTTATATTGTGTCCTACCTATTGTCTACTGATGCCTAGCCTATCAACCTATCAGTCCATATTTTACGCGTGTCTATATTATGCACACAACCTATTGTGTTACGTACATGTAAAATACGTCCACATGTATTTTTTTCTTTTTTTCTTTTAAGTGCGTTCACCCCTCACAAATTCATAAATACTTGGATAAGTGGTCGAATTCGCTGATGACAGCAGAGTCGAACGCTTCTGAGATAAAAATCTCCTCTCGCTCCGATCCAAATTTATAACATGTTATAACATAATATAACATATTGTGTTGTATATAAATTATCTTGTATGTGCTCATGTACTTGTGTTGTACTAATAACCATATATAATAACCATATATTATAACCATATATTATAACCATATATTATAACCATATATAAATATATAAAAACAAAGTTATAGTAACTGTTTAATTGTAATTAACTGTAATACTTTAATTTAATATAACGTAATGTACTTTAATGAAACTGTAATTAATAATAACTTGTAATGTACTTCAATGAAACTGTAATTAAATGTAATGACTTAATATATAATGTAAGAATGTACTTTAATAGAACTGTAATGGACAATCATAAGCGAATGTGAAGTAATCCATAATCGCAATCATAATTGTAATAACCCAAACGAAAATGTACTCAGTCGTGTACTTAAATTGTACTTATGTACTACTATGAAATGATATCGCCTTCAGAAATGAAGACTCGGCAAAAAAATACGATTAGTTTTTTTATTTTTTTCTTATTTTTATTTGGAATCTTTCAAACATCTGATCATGTGTTTAAAAGGGGGGAACTTAACCTTCAACTTCCTTCCCCGAACATTTAGGCTTATATGATACATGAATTTGTAAAATGAACACACTTGATTACGGGACTCTGCTTGGGTCACTGCTACGAGCCTCCCTTGTTAGCAGCCTCGCTGCGGGGAGGGGGCAGAGGCCCCTTGCCTCCTTAACTTTTTAGATTCCGGCCTGAGCCATGGTCGAAAGAGGTCGAACTTCTACCCCTGTAAAATTCAGACCACTACCTGTAAATTTTTAAGAAGTAAATTACAGTAAGAGAAACTTTTTATTTTCCCCCTCGAGTTGGGCTATCTTCAGAGGAACTTAGTCAGTAAAGTCGATAAGTTATAAAAGAAAAGTCGATCATTTTAGTCGTCTCAGAGAAAGTATCAGAGTATTATAGCAAGAGAAGAATTAATAACTGTCGACCCCATAAAGCGAGAGAAAAGAATTAGAATGTTATAGAAGAAATATCCGTTGCTGCCTCCCAACTAGAACCCCCGTCAATTCGAACCACCCACCCAGGGCCATAGACGGAGGGGTTAACATATATATATATATATATATATATATATATATATTATTTAAATTTACATTAAATATATCATTTCTATAATTAATTTAGAGTCTGAGATTTCCTTAAACGTTAACTAAAATGCAAAATAAAGGATTGGTATATAATATATGAGGCCCTCCTAGGAAGAAATGGCTAAGCGACAAAAGTAAAAAACGCCAAAAAACGCAGTTAAAAGTTGTACTAATTTGAACGTGTCATAACTTTTGAACTTTTTAAAGATATTTTGTTGTTCAAAAGTTATGGCACTTTCAAATTGGTACAACTTTTAATTGTTTTGTGGCGTGTTTTACCTTTGTCGCTTAGCCACTTCTTCCAAGGAGTGCCTCATATCTCACACAAATCCATATTTGAAGATTAGTACAACTTTTAACTGCGTTTTTTTGGCGTTTTTTACTTTTGCCGCTTAGCCACTTCTTCCTAGGAGGGCCTCAAAATATAATTTAGTTTACGCCTATTGTTCTATGATCACATTTTCTAGTAACGCTAGTAAACAAATAACTAAAACCTAAAAATTTAAACATTAAGTAACTTGATCTAATTTAGTTATTCGTTATAATGACAATGATAATAGTTGCTGCAACAAAAAGGTTAAAAAATACTTACAGTCATTTGACGGTAATACTCGTAACTTCAGATTAAACAAAAAGATTTGGATTCTATGTTACGCCTATAACAACATTCAGGGAGCATAGCTCAGTGGCTAAACCCGTTACACACCGAAATGAAAATACTGAGATCGGGGATTCGACTTCCGATGGTGCTGGTAATAATAATAATAATAATAATAATACTAATAATAATAATAAGAGAGTTGGCACAATTGGCTGCATTTGTCTGGCGTGAGCGCAGTGCCAGTATGGGGCACTCCCGACAGGTTTTTATAACACGCGTAACAATCCAATAAACTCTTTTGCGTTGGAATGAATTTCTCCTTTTTATACAAGAGTGAGTCCCCTCAGGCAAAATACGCTGGACGAAGGGGAAAGAGATGGGGGAAAAAAGAGACACTTACTTCTTCAGGAGAAACTTTTTGTCTGCAAATGTTTCTCTCCGTTTGTTTGTGCATATCAGGTTTTTTTGTGGGGGGTTTTCCTTCGAACTAATTAAAAATGAAAGACTCGTTCAAATAATGATTTTTACCCGAAATAACTTACATATTTAATGCTGTTAATATATTATATGATACACACAGACAGTGCATGGAACAAGGAACTCTTCTGGGAAAATTAAATCCATTATATTTCGAATAAGTAATGGTAAATGACAAACAAGTCTTTTTCTTTTTCATGATGTTAGCCCACACATATATATATAGAGTGTGTGTGTATATATATATATATATATATATATATATATATATATATATATATATATATATACGTATGAGTGAGTGTCTTCAACACTATTACTAAGTAATGTATTCATATTAACTTATTTATAAATTCCTTTTAAAATATGTGTGAACAAAAATTATTAATTCAAGCACTCAAAGTTTTTGATACACACACACACACACACACACACACACACACACACACACACACACACACATATATATATATATATATATATATATATATATATATGAAATGAAATGAAATGAAAAGGTTTATTGGCAGACTATAGTCCATATGACAAATATTATTAATACAATGACAGTTCATATACTAAGGATAGAAATATATACAATTGATTAGAAATAATACTGTAATGTCGAAGTTAAGTGGAGCTACAGACAGACGTTTTCGTACCAAGAAGTCCATAGCTTAGAGCAGTAGTTCTTAAACTTTTTTGCCTCGCGCACGCCTCCTACGAGTTGACTTCTGACCCATCGTCCACCTGATGTTCAAGTGCATTGACTATTACAGTTCATTAAATTTATTTGATATAAAAAAAGCGAAACACAGACATCTTCCATGTACAGTTTTATTCCCCCTCCCCCTTCTGAAGTATTCTCGTGCCCCCGAGTTTAAGAACCACTGTCTTAGAGGATAAATGGCAAGACTCATGGATAGCTTGGATGATCGGGTTGGTTGATTTGTTAATTCTTTGCATTAGACTGTGTTGAGCACGTCTTGTTACCTCCGGGAAGATCGGGACATTGCGGGTAGCAAACATTTGCGAAGCTGAGCATCTCGGGGGTAATTTATGTAAGTCTAAGCGACCTGTTGTACAGCAAATTTAGAGTTCTGCCAGAACCTTTTTTATAATTCACCCACAGTTGCTGTCCGTATATATTACTGCAGAAAGTACGAAAGAGAGTGTCTTTAGCTTCACTTGTACAGAATCGAAAGTTCCTTATGGTCATATTCGCTTTAGCACACAGGCTTCGAGATTGTTTTCTTATATCCGAGTAATCACTCAAGGAGCTGGTAATAGTTTGACTCAAATACTTAAACTCTTGTACTTCCTCAATTACTTCACCATTCATTTTAAACCTTATATCAGCTGGCTGATTACAGCTTTTAGGATGAAATTGCATAACCTTAGTTTTTGTAACATTAAAAAGAATATCATGTTTCTGCGAATACACTTCGCAGACTTTTAGTAGCCGATCCAGACCTTTAACAGAGGGACTTATTAACACCAATTCATCGGCATAAACTAAGTTATTTATCCTTGTGTTATCTATACAACATCCCACTGTTGCCTCATTAAGTGAAGCAATTAATCCGTCGATATACACATTAAACAGCATAGGGGAGAGCAAGGAGCCTTGTCTCACCCCGCAAGAGGATATATATAATATATATATATATATATATATATATATATACCTCGTTGACCTCGTTCATGTTCCGTGTGTTGGTCTCTTCACATGAAGGTCAAGCTGGTGGCCCCACCTCTAGGTCTGGCTTGGTGGAGGACTGGAGGAGCGAGTTGCTTTCTTGCACTCTCCACCGCACATAGCCAGGTACACTCGGCTCATCTGGTACGGTTCTGAGCCAGGCATCTAGTCTTCTCTTGAAGACCAACTTTGACTCCTGTAACGTTTCTGAGTTCCTTTGGAAGCTGGTTAAAAAGTCTTGGCCACCTGACATCCAAGCTAGTTTCCTTCAGTGTTGAAGACGTCCCTTGTCGGGCCTTTAATTTAGGAACACCTCACATTCTGCCTTTCCTATTTTCCAGCGTTCTTTGAATGGTAATTGAGTTTAGTTTGAGGTTTGGTACCAGTTTTTCGATCATTTTCCATATGTAAATTATGGTGTACCTCTCTCTTCTTCTTTCCAGGAAGTACAAATTTAGTTTACGTAGTCTTTCCCAATAGTTGAGTTCTTTGCAGCCATCAATCTTTGCTGTGAAATGCCTCTGAGTTTCTTGAGGGACACGAAAAAAATATACAAATAGTCAGAAGCCAACAACATGACATTTAACACCGAGAAATTTCAGCTCTTGAGATATGGTAGAACTGAGGAACTTAAACAGACTGCATATCATGCTCCAGATAGACAGGAAATTCAGAGAAACACGAAAGCGATCGATTTGGTGGTAATAATGACCGATGATGCCAAATTCAAAACACAAAATCAGATAGCTATAAATAAAGCAAAATGAGTCGCGGGACAGGTACTAAGAACGTTCAAAAGTAGGGGCAGGACAGTAATGATTCCCCCGCTAAAAACACTGATTATACCAAAACTTGAGTACTGCTCAGTCTTGACGTCCTCATATAAAAAGGAAGAAACTAATAGACTAGCAAGGCCTCCACTTCATTTGCATCGCTGAGTTTTCTGCTGATCTTTGTATCATTTGCAAAGGATGTTTCTATACTGTTGCTGTTTACTCCACTGTCTATGTCTGTTAGCATGATAATGAACAGGAGTGGGACCAGTACTGTACTTTGTGGTACTGAGCTGCGTACTTTCGATTCTGATGATTATATACCTTGAATTTTTACGACCTGTAGACGTTCTCTGAAGAAGTTGTAGATCCATTTTCCCACTTTGCCTGTTATTTCCATATGTTTCATTTCATGTGCTATTATACCATGATCACATTTGTCAAAACATTTAGCAAAATCCGTGTATATGACATCGTAGTTTTCATTGCCTTCCAGTGCATCTAGGATTTTGTTAGAGTGATCTATAAGTTGTGATAGGCATGATCTTCTTGATCGGAATCGGTGCTGATTATCATTGAATCTTTCCAGTGTCTCCAAGAAATCATAAATTTTCCCTCTAACTATTCTTTCAAATACTTTGGTGAGGTGGGACGTCAATGACACTGGTCTCTAGTTTTTTGCTTGAGATCTATCCCCTCCTTTATATATAGGGACAATGTTTGCTCTTTTCAAAATGCTCGGTATTTCCCCAGTGTCTAGGGATCTTCTCCATATCCAGTATAAGGCTGTAGCTATTTCATTTTTGCAGTTTTAATCAATAATGCCCTCCACTTGACCTACCTGCAGTTGAATGTGCTTTCATTTGTCCTATAGCTCTTGCTACATCTTCTGGGGTAAAATCAAAGTCTGTTATACACTCTCCTTGCAATTTCTCTTCAAAGAATGCATCTATGTCAGGTATCGCTTTGTAACTTTTAAGGGTTCTGAAGACTGATTCATACTGGGCTCTCAATGTTTCATATATTTCTTTTAGATAGTCAGTTAGTTTATTATTTCTTTTCCTTAAGGGTCCGATAGCGCCGCGCATTTTTGTTTTACTTTTTGCATAACTATAGAACTATTTTGGGTTTTCCTTTATTGCTTCTACCGCCTTTTCTTCTTCCCTCTCTGTATGGTGTTTAATTGGGGTTTGTATTTCCCCATCGATACCTTCCAGTTTTTCTTTTATTATTTTCCTGGTATTGTTATCTCGGCAGTTGGCTAACTTTGCCTCCACTCTCTTTCTTTTGCGGAATATTCTTCTCTTTTGCCTCTCTAGCCAGCTCCTCTTTCCTTTTGGCTGTAATTTCAGAGCATATATTTCTAAAATTCTCAGCGTCTTTTCATCCAAGGTTGTTAGCATTTCTTCAGTTGTTTTCTCTAAAACTGTTCTCCACTCGATTTGGGTCATGTGTGAGCTAATTGCTTCCCAATTTATAGTCTTGGAGTTTAAGTTAAAGGCCCCAAATTTGCTTCTTTCTTCAATATGTGTATTGTATTTTAACATTGTCGCCATATTTGTTGATATCTTGATTAAGTTGTGGTCTGAGATAATGATTGGGGTTATTTTTATATCAGCAATCACGTTCGTGTTATTCGTGAATACCAGATCAAAATCAAGGCAGTTATTTTTTCTGGTATTTTCTGTTATCGTCTGTGTCAGCATAAACTCGTTTGTGAGCGCCATCAACATTTTTGCTTGCTCCTGGTCTTTTCTTGTGCCCCCTTGTCCTGGTATATATATATATATATATATATATATATATATATATATATATATATATATATATTCCTATTTACCTTTTTGTATTTTATGAATGGGAAGTTAAAGTCTCCACAAAGCATTATAGTATTTGAGGATGGAGGGTTTATGGCCTTTACTAGGTTTCTGATATCATCAATGGCCTCCGTGAATTTTTCGGTTGGAGTGTTTGGAGGTCTACAGAACACTATCAGTATCACGTTTAGTTTTTCTATTTTCAATGCTAGGAGTTCCACAAAGCTGTTGTCATATGACCTTCATGTACATATGTCGCACAGCCACCTTTACGTATCGCTGTTCTATCCGCTCTTAGCAAGATGAAACCCTCTATATTTATCTCGTTCTTATCAATACACTGTTCGCAGTTTTCACAATTCCCTTAGCAATCCTGAAGATGAGTTTCTGTGAGGCATGCGCTGTCCCCCTTTGTTTCGTCCCTAAATCCTTTCAGGTACGAAACTCTGTTGAGTGATTGGTTTGGTCTTATTCTTTGAATATATATATATATATAATATATATATTATATATATATTATATATATATATTATATATACACACAGCAACAGTATAGTAACATCATTTGCGGACGATACAAAGATCAGCAGAAAAATCAGCGAGGCAAATGAAGTGGAGGCCTTGCAGAGGGACACAAGCAAAACATACAAATGGTCAAAAGACAACAATATGACATTTAACACCGAGAAATTTCAGCTCTTGAGATACAGTAGAAATGATGAAATTAAATAGACTGCACATTATGCTCCAGATAGCTAAGAAATTCAGAGAAGAACTAAAGCGGTCGACTTGGAGGTAATAATGACTGATGATGCCAAATTCGAGACACAAAATCAGATAGCCATAAACAAAGCAAAAAGAGTCGCGGAACAGGTACTAAGAACGTTCAAAAGGAAGGACAAGACAGTAATGATTTCCCTGCTGAGAACACTGATCATACCAAAACTTGAATACTGCTCAGTTTTGACGGTCCCATATAAAAAGGAAGAAATTAATAAACTAGAAGAAACGCAGAGACATTTCACAGACAAGACTGAGGGCTGCAAAGAACTCAACTACTGGGAAAGACTACGTAAACTAAGTCTGTACTCCCTGGAAAGAAGAAGAGAGATGTATACCATAATCTACATATGGAAAATGATCGTAAAACTGGTACGAAACCTTAAACTAAACCGAATTACCACCCAAACGACGCTGGACAACAGGAAAGGCAGAATATGTAGTGTTTCTAAACTAAAAGCCCGACAAGAGACCTCCTCAATACTGAAGGAAAATAGCTTGGTTGTCAGGTGGCCAAAACTTTTTAACCAGCTCCCTAAGGACCTCAGAAACGTTACAGGGGTCAAAGTTGAAGTCTTCAAGAGAAGACTAGATGCCTGGCCCAAGACGGTACCAGATGAGCCGGGTGCACCTGGTTATGTGCGGTGGAGAGCGCAAGAGAGCAACTCGCTCCTCCATCAAGCCACGCCTAGAGGCGGGGCCACCAGCTTGACCTTCGTGTGAAGAGAGACCGACGCACGAAACCGCAACGAGATTAACGAGGTTATATATATACTAGAAGGCCAGCACCGCCTTGCTGACACCCTGCCAAGGCAAACTCTTTCGTCTTTTTCTTTCATCTGGTTCTTTTCCTTCCTGCTGGGGTAGTTCGCTTTCATTCAGCCTATCCCAAACGAGGATGACTGCTCTTAACCCTCCAACTATCGTTCAATTACTTTGATTTCATGCCTTTCTAAAGTTTTTGAATCCTTGATAGGAAGATTCTTAAACACTTCTCTTCTCAAAGTCTTCTTTCAGATCGTCAGTATGAGCTCAGCAAGGGACGCTCTACTGGCGATCACTTTGCATATCTCCCTAACTCTTGGTCATCCATCTTTCGGGATTTCGGTGAAACCTTTGTTATTACGCTATACATGTTCAAATCTTTCGACAGTCTGGCACAACTTATTAATTTCGAAACTGCCCTCCTTCGGTTTCTGTCCTTCTAGCTGTGTCTTCATCTCTATTTTCCTTTCTGGCCGATCTATAGCTGCGGTTGTAGATGGCCGCTGTTCTTCTCCAAAAGCTATTAATCTCAGAGCTATCTCAGGGCTCTGTCCTTTCACCCACTTTTTCCTTTTATTTATCAATTATTTATCAATGACCTATTAAATCGCACTTCCTGTCCTATCCACTCCTATGCCAATGATTTCATCCTTCACTTCTCGGCCCGCTTCACAAAGCGTCCTTCTCAACAGTAACTCCATGCTTCGCGTAGGACGGCAATGGTGCACCTGACCTCTGATCTTCCTGCTAGCTCTGATTGGGGCAGAGAAAACCTTGTGGCTTTCATTTCCTCAAAATCTCAGTTCCTTCACCTGTCTACTCGTCACAATCTTCCACACGACTATCCTCTCCCCTTCAACAATACACAACTCAATCCTTCCTCTTTTCTTAACATTCTTGGAGTTTTCTTTTCTCGTGATCTTTCCTGGAAAGATCACATATACTTTCTTTCCAAAACAGCTTCTTAAAGGTTAGGTGCGCTGTACCAGATCTGCAGTTTCTTTACCCCCACTCAGTTGCTGTCTCTGCACAGGGGTTTTGTCCGCCCCCGTATGGAGTACGCTTCTCATATGTTGGGTGGCTCAACCCACACAGCTCTACTTGACTGGGTGGAATGAAAAGTTTTCGTCTTATCAGTACCCCGCCTCTTACTCACTGTCTTTAATACCTTTCTCTTCGTCGCAATGTTGCCTCACTCTCTCTTTAATATCGCTATTATAACGGACGCTGTTCTTCTGAACTCTCTAACTACATGCCTACTCCTTTAAGGAGATCACGCAATATTAGACTTTCGACGCATTCTCATTCCTCTGCTGTCAAACACTCTAACGCAAGGGTTAATTGGGATTTTCAATGTTTCATCTACTCAACCGGTCAACTCTGGAACAATCTTCTTCAGTCCATCTTTCCCCCTGTCTATGACCTCCAATCTTTCAAGCGCCGAATGTCCAGGCATCTCGAAAATCCTGAACCTTGTTTTTTGGCTTTCTTCTTTTAGGGGGTGGGGCGTTTTTGCGGGCATTCGTCCATGGCCCCCTCCTATTGCAAGAAAAGTTCCCGTGGCCTAAACATTTTACCTTTATACCGTATCAATACCCTGACCTGATAAAAGTTGTAAATAAATACGTTAATAGTATAAAAGCATATTTTGTACCACAAGCAGCCTAAACCTTTTCGTTATATGGAGAGAGAAGATTGTGTAAAATTGTGTAAAATAATCAAACACTACTTTTGCAAATTTTTACCTTTTGTTTATTATTATTATTATTATTATTATTATTATTATTATTATTAAGCCATTTTCACTTCTCTTATGTAATAAATAAAGTGAATCCCATTAATTTTGCCTAAAATGCTTCCATGCTTCCAACGGTATATTCAGATTAGAATACTGTGAATATATTAATGCCATATCAAATATCTAAATTGTAAAAAAAAATACCGAAAAATACTGTAAACCTTTATGTAAATTGTATTCTTTTCTGAATAAAGTTTTTTGTTCGTTTGTTGTTTGTTTGGAAATCCATAGGAAAAGGTCTTTTCAGCGTTTATGCAGTGATTTTTTTTTATTCGAGAACCATGAAACCATGAAAGCTATTATTAAGGGTTCTTGAATGAAAAATTCAGCCTGCATTTTTTTATGGATGAAAAGTACTACGGCTTTAGATAAAAAGAGTTCTTAAAGAATTAAGAACTTATATCTATATAGATAGATAGATAGATAGGTGCCACTATAGCGTGCGGTCGACAAAGATATTTACACTATGGCGTACGATCTACAACATATTTACAAATTCAATTACATTAAAACAAAAAATTTAAAGGACAAATAAAACGAGCAATTCATTCTATGGGACATAATGCCCGGTTAGGTTAACTGAATGCCCGGTTAGGTCAACTGTATGTCCTTGACGATTCGTTAGGTTAAGTTGTGATATTTTCGTTAAAACTAACGAAAATATCACAACTAACCTAACCAATTGTCAAGGGCATACAGTTGACCTAACCGGGCATTCATTTAACCTAACCGGGCATTATATCCCATAGAATGAATTGTTTGTTTTATTTGTCCTTTAAATTTTGTTTTAATGTAATTGAACTAATATTTGTCTTCATGATTTCCCCTTTTATAGTCCGCCTTGACCTCACATCCATACCTAAAGATAAAGTCAAGTCATTTCAGGTCAGGTCAGGTCAGCACAAACTCAAGTCAGGTCAGGCCAGGTCAGCACAAATTCAAGTCAGGTCAGGTCACTTCAGCGCAAATTCTTTTGTAGACTAAAGATATCTTTGTAGACCGCACGCTACAGTAGCACCGATAGATAGATAGATAGATATAATACACACGTTATGAAGTAACAAGAGCTCTGTACGACGCTATTTCGAAGTCACCTTTTGAATCTCAATACAAAAGGACTAGAAATTGTAATACCCGCGGCTATATAATCTATAGAAAGGAACCGGGAACCTACGATAGCTTTGGAAGAAGGATCTATGTGTGTCTTGTAGGGGGTTCCGGGCTCTTAAAATCTTTAAGATATGAATAAAAAATAAATAACCTTCGAGATATATATATATATATATATATATATATATATATGCATATATAACTGCAATGACCGCGCAGTATATAAATGAATAGAAACGACATAAGTGTTAAGGAACGTTTCTGCACAAGAGGAGGAGAGATAACGAACAATGAAAAATGAGGCGAACCGCCCGGGAATCGAACCCAGGGCCTTCCAATTGCCGGTTGGATGCTCTACCATTATGCTACGGACCTCACTCAATCACAAATCGAAATTCTCCCACATAGGGCAGAAACCAATGCCCTGAGAGGGCACCCTCGCAAATCGTGAATATGCGCATATAACTGCAATGACCGCGCAGTATATAAATGAATAGAAACGACATAAGTGTTAAGGAACGTTCCTTAACACTTATGTCGTTTCTATTCATATATATATATATATATAATATATATATATATTATATATATATGATGTGAACTTACAAGGAAAAAGAAAAATGATTCCAAGGCCTTTCGTGTATTCAGAAGTACACTTCGTCATTCCCTGACAGGTTGCAAAAGCATCTAACATTTTCAATTTTTCCCTGTACCATACTAATAATAATTAAATTGCGTCGGCCAAAGTATTGTGTGTGTGTGTGTATAGTCGGTTACTAAAGTCATGATACACTGGGCGACGCGGTCCACTGTACTGATACCCAGTGGTACTTGTCGCTGTCAAATTAAAAGAAGAAGCCTGTTATGCAGACTTCAGTTCTTCAACTGACTTGCTGCTTTTTTCTTTCCCATCTTTCCAAATTTTGACTCAAGTTGAACGCACAATAATTGTTAGCAGGAGACAGAGAGTGCTGGCATTCCTGTTTCTCCTGTCACTGTCCTCTTTAGCTGATCTTTTTCCGTGTCTCAGCTGCCCTGTGAGCAGTCCAGCATGCTCTCAAACACACTTATCCCTCTATTTTTAACTAAACATACATGCATTTTACACACTACACAATCTTTTCAAAATTTTATAAAGAAAAAAATGGCATCATGAGCTTCAGAGACCTTGATTTTGGCTCTCTCTCTTCCTTATAAAAGGGGATATTTTTGAGGGCACCAGCCCTTAACCCCTGCTTTTTACATAAAAAAAATAGTCATCAATAGAGCGTAACAATTTTGAAAAAGCGGCCTCATTGGTCAATTTAATATTTAATTGTCGACCTTGAAATTATAGTTATAAAGGTTACTCAATTCAATTCAATTCACTTCAAATATTTATTTTAATTGAATTGAATTGAATAACCTTTATTAATAATAAAATGAATACATTGGTTTTACAATTTACAATGACATAAATAATTGTGAAGCTCGGCTATTTATTTATTTAATTTGGCCCTTAAGCTTTAGGCTTTACTCAAGCTTTAGGCTTTCGATTTCCTGAAATTTGTAAAGTAGTTCCAAATAACAATATAAGGGAAAAAAATATATATTCATATTTGTGATGGAATTATCTCTCTTAAAAGACTGTTGGGTGATATGGTGTACTAATGTCGACGAACTTTGTTGTCTTATTCGAGTGGTTGACCCCATCTACACTTTAAATACTGTTGCGTTAAACTCTTGAGTAACAATAAAAACTTGTCACTAACTCTGACGTAACTTACGTGTAACTTTACTAATCGTAAATTTCTTCCGCAATCTTGCCGTAATTTATTTTTGTCATCACTTTTCCAGGAACTTTGGTCAAATGGTGGGTCTGATCAGTAATTGGATGTAATTCTCCGCGTTCGGATGATGTAACGATTTGGAATCCACATAAAGTTGCAACCCCACACCAAATGCGAGGTTCGCACCCGCACTTCCGCACCCGCACTTTAGCCTCTTCCGCACCCGCACTTCCGCACACCTCTAAGTTTTGTGCTTCCGCACAAACGCACCCGCACCCGCACCCTATTTACATATATAAAGTTTTATCGCAAGGAAATATATAAGTTTCCATTAATATATTAATACTTTTATAAACTTTTATTTAATATTTAATTGTGAAAATAAAGTTTTAATACAATAAAGTCATTTTTTTGTTATGAGAGGTCAGAAAATTACTAGAATACAATATCATTTAATTTTATTTTATACTAATACTATATTACTTTATTTACAGCTACTCAAATACAAAAGATACAATACAATACAAAAGTAAAAAAGTGTATTTAGCTATTTATATTTATTTTTTATTCTAAAGTTCAAGTGTGCGAACGGGTGTGCGGACCAATCCGCACACCTTCCGCACCCGCACCTCCGCACCTTCTTACCGAGGTGACCGCACACCGCACCTCCGCACACCATTTCGCGCTTCCGCGCAGTGCGAATGTGCGGAGGTGCGGAAGGTGTGCGGAACTTGCCCAGCACTGGTTGCAAGTCCCCTCCTTCACCTGATCTTTGCTGTTACGGTGGTTAAGCAACCCCAATTATTATCCTTAATCCATGTGTAACTTAGGTGTACCAAACATGTACTTCAGAAAAGCGATATTTTCAAAGGAAAACTGAAACTCAAAATGGTAAATACTACATATTTATTGTATATTTTTTAATGGCATAAACAGTACTTAAAAATAAATAAAAATAATTAAAACGAAAACTAGAATAAAAACAAAAGGAAATTATAGGACTTATAGATACGTACTGTACAATCCTGATAAATAAATTTCATATATATACATTTTTTATCCTGCTATTTATTTCTGGGTTTAGACTTTAGAGCTTTAACAAGTTTGATATAATGCTGCATTATGACCTACATGTGATTGAAGGTATTGTAGGACTAAATGAAAAACAAAAATTACATTTTAAAATTTTATTTATGAAACAGGACGCATGAAACCTTAAAAATATTGTAAAATTCATACATTATTAAATTTAACAATAGAACATCACTCATTTCCAAACTGAAGTTAAGAGGAGAACTACGAACACGTTTAGATATGTAGTGGCCTCTTCCTGCAGTAAAACATTTATTCCAATGTTGTAAACACGATTTTCTTTGGAAGTCATAGACGCATGCAAGACCTATGCCGCAACCACAAAATCAGCCAAAAAAACAACCATATTGAAGAATCAATCCAACTATCAAAACCACGAAAAGTTGTATAGGCTTACAATTTTATGGGTGCAATGAACAAGACGATATACTTTCAATCAACCCAATCCAACTGAGAGACCTTCGAGGACGAGATCAATAAGTGACAGCTCAGACTGAAAATTACAATTTAAGCAATGAATATCGCCTGTCAAACCAGAGCACAGTTTAACCAAAAAACAACATTCCACGGTTAATCAAGAAACCTACAATAAATCGTTGAAGAAAATTTTCTCAAGTAAAACATCAAATACCTCTGGAAAAAAGATCTAATGAGACTTCAAACAAGACAGTCTTCGTCGTGTCTTTGATCGCCTAAAATCTTTTTGCCAGAACCTCCTCTAAAGCCTATCTCGCAAGGTGTTCATTTTACAGTACTGAGAGTATAGACTGCATTCGTTTTCGATTCAGGAATACGCCTCGCTTTCTCATTTAAACAATTCATTGCCATTTATTTTCCTGTAATACAATAATTGTAAATTGAACATTGTAATGTATTCATTTGCATTCTCCTGTACCACTTGAACATTGCGATATTAAATAATTGTTATTTATACGTAAAGAATTTATCTGTAAATTGCAATTATAAGGAAAAACCGCACATCATAAAATTTTTCTTCATTAATTGTAGGAATCTTTACAAATTGCAACTACGAGCAAACTGGCAATCCCAAAAACAAATTAGTAATTTTATTAATTATAGCCCACCAACAAGTGATATCACTAAAAAGTGGTGACCTCTTTTGCTCTAGGTATATTAATTCAAACTCAGATTTCCAAGTATTCAAACTTCAATATGCATTTATGACTTTATATGTAATTTGTTTGATTTTATTAAACAATTTTATATAACACGGATAAGATTTCATAAGTCGTTATTTATGTCACTTATTAAACATTTACGAACGTTTTCTAGATGTTTCATAAAGGTTCATGAACGCTTAGTTAAGGTATCTTTGTTTGCTGGATAAAGAGTAATCACGATTGCACTTTCTCAAGTAAACTCTGGACTGATCTAAACGAGACTAGCGTGCATGCGCATATAGAGCATATCTAAAAATACTTCCGAACATGTTTCTTTTACAATAAAGATATAACAGAGGCTTCGATTATGAAAAACTCACACCATATAATGAATATTCAGTACTTTTATTGTGCGCCAGGCACTCAAACATTACAGGCACTCAAACATTATAGGCACTCAAACATTAATACATGTTTATAAAGTGAATTTAATTGCAAAACATTAGTATGAAAACGTGTTTATATTAATTTACTTTAATTAATATCTCAGTTTTATAATATGCTATACTGTACTATGCATATTATGCATTATCTAAATTATGGGGCTTTGGGGCCGTTCAAAAATCACGTAACGCTGTTTTTGCTAAAACTTGACACCCCAGATCCCCCAGAAACGCTTTGTAACGCTAGACCAGGCACCCCCTAAGATGTTATGTAACACTTCTCCCACCCCACACCACACACGGGACGTTACAGGGGTGGGTGTCAGGTTTTAGCAAAACTAGCGTTAGGTAATTTTTGAACGGCACCTTTATATATTATATTTATCTGGAAAAACCCATACAGTTTTTACTGTTAAAAACATTACGACTAAATTACGCAATTAAAAGGAATAAAAACCAAAAACAAAAAGTTACGTAATGAAGGAGCAGAAAAGAATCTTAAGCTGAAAAGATCCGCTAATGTTACATAAAAGTTAGGTTAATAAAGGTATGCAACTTATATGAAATTTTTAGGAATGTATAAACAAAGCACAAAGTAACTCTACATGGCAATTAAGTAATTAAAAGGAAGTTTTAAAACCAACTTTTTTCCTCTCTTTTTGAGCAGATGTTTACTAAGGATTTAAGGAACACTGCTTAACCATCTACTGCAGGAGTTCGAGGGATCAGACCCTCATTTAGTAATATCTACTTTATTGCTTTCAGATTTATATATGAGAAATTAATTTTATAACAGAAATATAACTATACTCCTGAATCACGTTTGAATGAAGATGGAAGTCTGCATTTTTCTCTTTGATGACGTGTGTTTTCTAGTAATGACGAATTTATTTAGTAATGATGAAACAAGACAAAAACGATATCTAAAATTAGTTCCATTTTGAGTAGAAATATGAACACCGAAAAAATAGCTTTAAATCGGAACTATAACTATACTCCTGAATCACGTCTGAATGAAGATGGAAGTCTGCATTTTCCTTTTTGATGACAGAGGGTTTTTTTTCTAATAATGACGAATTTATCTAGTAATGATGAAACAAGACAAAAACGATATCTAAAATTAGTTCCATTTTGAGTAGAAATATGAACACGAAAAATAGCTTTAAATCGGAACTATAACTATACTCCTGAATCACGTCTGAATGAAGATGGAAGTCTGCATTTTCCTTTTTGATGACAGAGGGGTTTTTTTCTAATAATGACGAATTTATTTAGTAATGATGAAACAAGACAAAAACGATATCTAAAATTAGTTCCATTTTGAGTAGGAATATGAACACGAAAAATAGCTTTAAATCGGAACTATAACTATACTCCTGAATCACGTCTGAATAAAGATGGAAGTCTGCATTTTCCTTTTTGATGACAGAGGGGTTTTTTTCTAATAATGACGAATTTATCTAGTAATGATGAAACAAGACAAAAACGATATCTAAAATTAGTTCCATTTTGAGTAGAAATATGAACACGAAAAATAGCTTTAAATCGGAACTATAACTATACTCCTGAATCACGTCTGAATGAAGATGGAAGTCTGCATTTTCCTTTTTGATGACAGAGGGGTTTTTTTCTAATAATGACGAATTTATTTAGTAATGATGAAACAAGACAAAAACGATATCTAAAATTAGTTCCATTTTGAGTAGGAATATGAACACGAAAAATAGCTTTAAATCGGAACTATAACTATACTCCTGAATCACGTCTGAATGAAGATGGAAGTCTGCATTTTCCTTTTTGATGACAGAGGTTTTTTTTCTAATAATGACGAATTTATCTAGTAATGATGAAACAAGACAAAAACGATATCTAAAATTAGTTCCATTTTGAGTAGAAATATGAACACCGAAAAAATAGCTTTAAATCGGAACTTCTTTCTCTCATAAAATGCATAAATTTGTTATTAATTTAAATCAATACATTATATTTCAAAAGTCACTGGGTTTTAATTTAGCAATTTTTATACGCTCAGTTTTCAATTTTAAAGGTTACAATTTAAATAATTTCACTGATTTTTATTTTCTGTTCAAACAAATCCTTTTTGTTTATTTTAAGATTTTTTTTAAAAATCAGTCATTAACAAAATAATTATTAAAGAGAGAAATTTTATTATTATTATTATTATTATTATTATTATTATTATTATTAATAATTATAATAATAATAGCAATAGCACCCGTTAGATCAGAGAGGTTAAATGATTTTCGATTTGTTCAGTAACTGGATGGACGACCGTCCTGTACATTCAGATAATGTACCGACCCTTAGATGTTTTGGATCGCCCACATAAAGCTGTAGTTATAAAGGAGATCTAATAACCCCACATATTATAATTTTTGGAGTAAGAACAGTAGTATTGTTAATAGTATCATAGTGCCAAAAATTGAACAGATACCCACCTCAACTTCTATATAATAATAATAATAATTGTTAGCAGTGTTCCACCTTTCTTAGTTCGGAGGATTGAGGATTAAATTTAAATGTGAAATTTTGAATAAAGACGTGCCCTTAACAGTAAATTTATTGATCATTTAATAAGATCTTTGATAAAATTTTGTTTTATTCAGCCGTGATCCTCGGATTGTGAGTCACAATATACTTATACAAATTAAACGGGGGGGGGGGGGGGGGGGGTAGCGGAACAAAATCGATCAGTACAGTGTCGACACGCAAAATGTCGATATTGAAAAATGAGTTTAAGTTAGGTTAGGTTA
The DNA here is from genome assembly GCA_023014485.1 of Bathynomus jamesi. Classification (NCBI taxonomy): domain Eukaryota; kingdom Metazoa; phylum Arthropoda; class Malacostraca; order Isopoda; family Cirolanidae; genus Bathynomus; species Bathynomus jamesi. Next base: position 254,377 of record JAJOZX010003413.1, on the reverse strand, counting down.
TATTATGCCCGGTTAGGTTACGATATATTAGATTAGGTCTGGTTAAGTTAAGTTAATCATTTTCATTGAAAATCTGAAATGTAGCTTTAAATGCGAAATCCATATACTTGGATAAAGCGAACGTCGACATCATGAAATACGATTTTGGTCATGTAACGCAAATTAAACTATGCCTCAAATAGGCGAGAATCCTACTAAGGAAGAAGAAGGGATGAGAAATGATACACTCCGGCGATTAAAAGTAATCTTTTACTGAGATTGGAAGATTTATATATATATATAATATATATATATATATATCTCTTCGGTTTACATCAGGATTCTCAAACTCAGTGCGGCTTTAGGCCGCAATACAACATGTAGACCTGCCTGCAGACCTACATACACACACACACACACACACACACACACACACACACACAAATAAATAAAATGTTACGTCTGTGCTTATAATTCCTATTTAAAAATGAATATTCACAATAGCTTCAAAGTCCTCTTCATTCACATTTGTGGTCCCATTTTTAAAGGGAACATTTCTTCTCACCAATACGTGTACATGTTAAGTAGCAGCAGGTACGAGTGTTTAAAAGTTTTCAAAAATAAAGATATGCGTACTAGAAACGTTGGAGGGCCGCATGCGGCCCGCGTCCGGCGTATTTGAGAACCCTGGTTTACAATGACGAAGTTATTACAAAATTAAGCTTTAAGATAATATGTGTATTGAATTTACATTCAATATATATTGGTTACATTCGTTACATTCACATATAACGAATGTAGCCAATATATATTGGTTACATCGTTACATTCACATATAACGAATGTAACCAATATACAGTATATTGGTTACATTCGTTACATTCACATATAACGAATTAAAAAGATAAGTTGAGAATTTACAGTATGTAACTGTTTAATTATGATATATATATATATATAACTGCAAAGAACACGTGTTCTTTGCAGTTGAATGTATATAATGTTACGGCATGCGGGAGGTGCCCCCTTGGGGCATTGGTTTCTGCGAGTATGTAGAAGAATTACGGCATTTGGAAGAGTGAGGCCCATGGTGTAATGGTATCGCATCTGACCGGCAATCGGAAGATCCCGGGTTCGATTCCAGGGTGGTTACCTCATTTTTTCATTTGTTTCGTTCTCTCTCTCTCGTCTTGCGCGGAGTATCTCCTATACAAGCGTCGTTCTTTACGATATATATATATATATATATATATATATATACTGTATATAGTAACAATAAATGGCTATAGAAAATCCTTCACTTGAAAATTGTACAAAGTTGAACGCTTAATCATGGAAATCTTATTTCTAATTTCAGGGATCCAACGAAGTCCTGAAAACTTTACCCTGAAATCAAGTTACAAATTCTTCGCAGAAATTAAAAAATGTTTTATCGCAACCCAAAAAGTGAAAATATTTTTTTTTACATTTTTTTTTTTGTTCTTCAGCGATGAAATTAAGGGGGGTTTATTTTAAAAAATAAAAAAACAAAAAAATAAAAATTATTAAATCGAACGTGTTTTTGTAGTAAAGTTACTTGGAAGTGGTTGGAAAAGTATTTGATATTGTGGCAAAGGGAATATTATCCGTGGGCGTAAAGCGTACACAGGGCTTGACAAAAGTAAATAGACCCCTCCCGTTTTTTACTTTTTGTTTTTTTTCCAAAAAATTTTTGATTTGATTATAAACATCGATAAATAATAATAAATTTATTGGATCAATAAATGAGGAAGAGAAAGAAACTGCATTTTAAATATATTGATTAAATTAATTTTTTATTATTGGTTGACCTTTATCCAAATAATCAAATTAAAAAAAAATAGGTAAAAAAATAAAAAAAACAAAGGTGTCTATTTATTTTTGGCAACCCTCTGTATATGTTGTTGAACATTTTATAGTTTCACTCTGCGTATTCACGTTAAGACCAAGTGCATATAAGCACATTTGTCAGACTTACGTCAGTGTACTGTAAATTTTGGAGATCCGGTGCTAGGGTCTCTTATTAAGTAACTGATACATTGAGAAAACCAACTAACTGAATATATCAATGTTCCTTATACTGTGAAATGAATGACCATCCATATCGAATTTATATCTCGATATACAGCTTAAAAATTCTTGTCGGATGCGTGATTGTTGAATTTCTTTTAACAAGTTGTGCCGGAAACCTAAAGAAAATATATAAATGAACGTCCAACATAAATTAACGTTAGCGCTCATCCTAAGAAGACAAAGGATAAAAGGAAGAAAATCCACACGCACCTCCTTTTTTTATTAAAGGAACACCGACCGTACAGATACCTTAAAAACCATACTCGCGTAATTACGATAATTATATGATTCCGTATAAGGATACATCGAAGACGATACACGCACGCGCGTATAGTCAACCATCTTTCTAGAAAGGCAAAAGAAACGCTCGGCGGGGTTGGGGGTGAGGGGAGTGTAGGAGGTAAAGGGGGTGGGGGTTATATTTGAGACTGGAGCCTATATACTAATCGCCGTTTCACCGAGGATCCAAAGATAAAGTGACCGTCTTTCGGGCCGCTTTCCCTTCGTTACAAATGAAAGGGAAGAGAAGAGGTCGGTCGGAGCGCAACAAAGGTCGTAGATAAGATTGACGAATAATCAAGGCTTTTGTGAGAGAGGGATGGACATGGCAGCTGAGGACTCCCTTCAAGATATAAATAAAGAGAAGGAAATTGGGGGCCGAGGACCCGAGAAGATCGGAGAGCGAAAGGTCGATACGAGAAAGAAATATTTATGTGTAGCTTCATAATGCCAACAAATAATAGTCTAAAAGATATACTGTATACACACACACACACACACACACACACACACACACACATGTGTACACGTGCAAGCCCACGTCGGGCTTGCATCATGAAAAAGAAAAACTATGGTATTTGTCATTTACCATTACTTATTCGGACTATAGTGGATTTAATTTTCCCAGAAGAGTTCCTTGTTCCATGCACGGTCTGTGTTTAACATATATACATATATATATATATATATATACTGTATATATACATATGTGTGTGTGTGTGTATAGGCTCATATACATATATACATATATATATATATATATATATATATATATATATATGTGTGTGTGTGTGTGTGTGTGTGTGCCACATTACAGTTATACATGCTAGACCAATATAACCACCAGATTCTAAAACCACATTATATAATTTTGAGCCTGTATATATATATATATGTATATATATATATATATGTGTGTGTGTGTGTTACATCACTTTTAATTAATTTACAATTATCAGTTTCATTTCCAGAACATAAACAAATTCGAAATTTTGGGAACATTGGAATCTTTCTCAAACGAGAGCTACTTGTAATGCGTTTATTTAATTAGATTCATTATTTTATTTAAATTTAAATATTAACCAATTTTACAATGGGAATTCTATTTTATTTATTTATTCGCTTTTCATGAAAACGCATATTGACATTCTTTCATAAAAATCAATTAATTATGAAAGGCATCCGTGAATAATCACCTCTTACTCTTCCAATATGGAGATCATAAGTGCACGGTAAAATACAATGCGCTTTTCATTAGATCAACAAACCACGACGTTCTACTCGATGACCTTATCATGGTGAAATTTTCCATGAGACAAGTTGCAGCCATGCGTGACCCGCTTGAATCACTGAAGGTGCTGAAAATGATTCTCGTTGTTTTGTCGGCACAACTGAAGACGCGACGCTACATGGTTTGGAAGGTATGTTGCATGCAGTACACACGCAGGAATCATCCGAATCTTGTTCGTGGTTTTGCTGTAGCTCTTTTGTGGTGTGAGGACTGGTGTAGTACGCTTTTTTCTTGCCGATTCCGCAAAAAAACAAATCTGCTTGTGATGGACCAGGAGTTGTTAGTAACCACAGATCTTTCGAAATAATTCAGTCACCGAAGAACTGAATATAAACCATGGTCTTCTCTGATGTGTGGCATCTTGCACAGTTTTGTCGAAGCAGCTCTGTGCAAGTTCATTGTTGTCCACCTAATTTACGAAATAATCAACTATGATAATGTACTAGTCTCTATTAATAGTTCTTTTGTCGAAAATTGGCCCAATAACATTTGCTCCACTGTCTACACACCACACACCAATTTTTCTGCCGTTAAAAGGTTTTGCATGGAAAGTATGCGGACTCTCTTTTTTTATTTTTCACATGCTCAACTGCTTGAGGAAATGATGTATCCACTTATGTGAAACTATGCATTATCTGTGAACTATGTGTCATCTAAGATCATTCACAGTACAACACTCGTTTCTGTAAACCTAAAGGTTGCAGTTGCTGTACAGCAGCCACATGGAGGCCTAACTTTTGTTGTTTTCTAACACGTACTTACAGACACAACAATTTCCACCGACAATCTTTGTAGTGGATTGTAAAGAGAGACCTTGCAAATATTCAAAACTTTCTATCAGCCCATCCATTTCCAGGCTGACCGGCAATACTCCCCATTCTATTAAAAAATTTTCCCCAAATTCCAAATTGAGCCTTTACTTGGCACTTTACTGGTTCCAGATTCTTTCCTTACATGCGTTTGACACTCCTTATACGACACAAACTTCATATAGCGCTTAAAAATGAAAATACGCTTCAAAAGAGAGGACCACATATTGATTGTAGCCTATGGCACTGCAGGAAATCTCTCTATTATATTATTCTGAGTTTTGACTAAAAATGAAAATCCTGTAATACTGCACAGAGTTCTGAGGTTTCAACAGTTATTCGTGCATTGTTGGAGCTCAATTCATAAATACTTCACCATATACATCGTGCACATCGTGTTCGTCGTGTAGAAGGTTACAGCATATTGAATGAGTTGCGTTATTAAAAGAGAAACACCCTGTACTTCACACAGCAGCAAATATTCAAAATATGGATCATCTGTTAAATTATCACGTAAACAAACTTCGTAAAAACAGTTCTTATTTCTCTCTATAAATTCTGAGGGACAAACTATATATATATATATATATATATACCCGCAAGGGGGTTCTAAGCTCGTGCTGTTGAGTGCTCTTTGTGCTCGTTTGTACGTGCTTGTTCCTGGAGGTTTCACGTGCGCCCTCCCGGCCCTAGCACCCAAGGATGATGGGGCTCGACCCTGCAGTCCTTGTCATCCTTGGTCTTTTTCCACTTCGACTGTCCCCTCCACCCTTTCTTTTTCCTCTGTCTTTCCTCTCACTTTTTCTTTGTTTTTCCGCCGAGATATGCCCTTTTAAATAGAGGCGAATCGGTTCTTCCCGAACTTAAAAAAAAAAAAAAAAAAAATATATATATATATATATATATACAGAGTGCCTCAGAAGTCGCGTACCATCTTTATAGTTGCGGATGAAGTGAATCTGTGGTGCTCGACTTCTGAGACACCGTGTATATCTTTATATACACTATAATAAACGAATTAATATTATGTACTGTATATTTAATGATATTTCTCAAACAATATACGGTATCTAATTTATACCTTATATTACAGTATTAAACGAAATATTCTCTTTAACGTTGTAATCGCGAAGTTTAATTCAGGATTCGTTCCGGACAATAACTTCCAAAAGTGTCTCTATTATTTACGGACGGACTCTGAGTGAGGAAGACAAGAGATCGACTCTAATAAAAATTATAAGTCGCGTAGAATGTGTTCCAACATATTCCTAAAATATGTTAGAACGAACATATTGAATGTTCGTAATGAACGAACTTTTACGATACTGTAATTATATATGTTAAATAATGTTACATAATGTAAGGATGAGGTGGTTTAACCTTGTTCGTAACATCTTCTAAGGTCTTATGACGGAGGGGACGGACAGCTTTACGTGGAATACGAACCACGGGTCGCTACATAGTCAAAACACGGAGGATGGTCTCCCATCCGACTGTTATCCGACCCAATGTCGCTTTACTTCGCTGATCAAAGGGAAGGAAGCGGTGTTATGACATTAGCTACGATATAGCCCGAAGTAATGGGTAAAACAAACATGTTTACATCTGAACTGAGTAAGTCACTAAAAGGGTCCGGATAGATTTTTTTTAATTTAATTATGTAGATTAATTTTCAGGTATATACAGCATATATATATATATATATATATATATATATATATATATATATATATATATATATATGTGTGTGTGTGTGTGTGTGTGTGTGTGTGTGTGTGTGTATATACCTTTCAACCTTTCAAATGTTCCGTGCGATGATTCCTCATTTCACGAAGGTCAAGCTTGTCGCCCCTCCTCTCGAGTTGGCCTGGTGAAGTAGTGAGTTGGTTTTTTGTACTCTCCACCTCAGCCAGGTACGCCCGGCTCATCAGGGATTGTTCTGAGCCAGGCGTCTAATCTTCTTTTCAAGATGTTCACCGCAACACTACTCGTGTTCCTTAGGTCTTTGGGCAGCTGATTAAACAGTCTTGGTCCTCTCACAACAAACCTATTTTCTTTCAGGGTTAAGGATGTTCCCTGTCTGGCCTTTAATTTGGGAACGCGACACAGTCTTCCTTTTCTACTTTCGACTGTTGTTTGGGGAATTACAGGGTTCAGAGTAAGATTAGGGACTAGTTTCTCTATTATTTTCCAAATGTAAATAATGAGGTATCTCTCTCTTCTCCTTTCCAATGAATATAGGTTTAATTCTCGTAACCTTTCCCAGTAATTTAGTTCTCTGCACCCATTGATCTTGGCTGTGAAGTTTCTCTGAATCCCTTCTAGCTGTCTAATGTCTTCTTTTTTATATGGGGATGTTAGGACCGAGCAGTATTCCAATTTGAGTATGATCAGTGTTTTCAGTAGAGGAATCATTATATTCCTATTCCTTCGTTTAAAGGTTCTCAATATCTGCCCTGTCCTCTTTGCTCTGTTTGTGTTTCAAATTTCGCATCATCAGTCATTACAACCCCTAAATCTTTTGCTTTAGAATTTCTCTGAATTTCCTCTCCATTTGAGGTATAATATTCCATGGATTTTAGGTCCTCCCTTTTTCTGTACCGTAACAGCTGAAATTTCTGTGTTAACGTCGATCTTATATATATATATGATTGAACTCAGAATGGTTCCCTGATATTTTTTATGTTACACACAGACCGTGCATGGAACAAGGAACTCTTCTTGGAAAATTAAACCCACTATAGTTTGAATAAATAATGGTAAATGACAAATACTATAGTTTTTCTTTTTCATGATGTTAGCCCGACGTGGGCAACGGGTCACTAGCAAAGAGTGACCCGTATATATATATATATATATATATATATATATATATATATATATATATATATATATATATATATATATATATATATCAAACTGCCCATATACTTATTAATAGAAAATGCACTTCAAGATGTAGGCAGCTTCCTAGGGGCGGACTGTTATACCGACCACTATTTAACTATTGCAAAAGTTAAAATTAAATTAAAAATGAAAAGATGACCACCATCAGAGAAAAGACAAAGAATTGATGTTGAAAAATGAAAAGCTCATCAGATAAAGATTAAGTACCAGACTAATATAAGGAATCATTTTAGCATTCTTCGCATGATTTCCCGATATGGCAAAGAATGTAAAGATGCCATACAGGAGAGAAGGAGAATGAGAGAAAATTGGCTGCAGAGGCAAGATAACGAACTATTATAAGGAAATTACTAAGATAAGTGTGGAGAAGCGAAGAGAAAAAAGAAGGGAGAGGCACTACAGTATATTTAGAACTTGAAACTATTGATAGTGATAGGAGCAGGGGCGTCATGCGAAAAAAAAAAACTGGGGTACCCACTCCGGTATTACCGTAATTTTTTACTTTTAGGGGGATGCAGCTCCACCAGACCCCACCCCCACCCCCTGGATTCGCCTATGACAGATATCTATCCTTTTGATGTTTGTGGTGCCCTCTGGTATGCAAAAAAAAGTTTTTGGAAAAAACTTGCGGGGGGGGGGCTTTAAAAATTTAATAAAGCAACAAAACAAACAAGGTCATAAGGTAATGATATATATTTAACTAACCTGCAATAACCACACAAACAAAAGGAAAAGTGATACTGCTATTCGTTATTAAAATAACAGATTAGTATAGAGGTCATAAGTGACGTGCTACCGGCGCTAAGCAAGGTTCCAAAACATATCCTGAACATAGCCTAAACTTTTTTGGCTTGTGCCACGCCTGACAAATTCACCTCAGTGTTTGCACCCTTCCTTACCTTTACGCTCAAAACAAAAGGCAACAAAAAAAAACAGTGGTACTTACGTATTAACGGGGGCCCACCACATATTGATGATTGGTTAGGTTAAGTTGTAATATTTTCGTTAGTTGAAAATTTCTAATACATCATATTTTTTAAATAGCAATATTTTTTAAAATATTTACAATGATTTATATTTCCATTCTTAATGCTATTAAAATGTTTTGGCCTCCAGAAACAAATGTTTCTAATGTGTAACATGTATTAATCATTGTAAATATTTGAAATATAAATCATTGTAAATATTTTAAAAAATATTGCTATTTAAAAAATATGATGTATTAGAAATTTTCAACTAACGAAAATATTACAACTTAACCTAACCAATCATCAATATGTGGTGGCCCCCCGTTAATACGTAAGTACCAAAACAATTTTTTAAACTTGAAAGCACATTTTACAAATGGCAACTGCGTCAAACAGCGATCTATGAAAGTAATGCACACGTAACAAACAGATGCGACACTTTACGTATTTTGTATGACACCAATTGTTGGGGGACCCCAGGCTCCCCCAGGCACCTGGGGCATGACGCCATTCGATAGGAAGGAGGGAAGAATAAGGAAATATTATCAAGGCATTAAAACACTAAAGAGAGGATCACGCTAGAACAAATATGATAAAAGGAAGGGATGGAGAGGTGAGGATTGGAGAAGAGGAAGTAATGAAATGTTGGGAGGATTATTTTCGAGATTTATTAAACTAGCTAAAGATGAGCCCTACGGGCCCATTTAGCTAGACCTGTTTCAAATAATTGCATTTCCTTATTCTAACATTCTAACATCAACTGTAACATACATCTAACATCAACACCTCATTCTAATAATCATCACCAGTTTAAATAGTTTACGGACGCTTCTAAAAAATCCCATCTACGTTTGTGAAATTGAGGAAAGTCATCCGCTCAATAAAACTAGAAAAGAACGCAGCCATGAAAATCTTAAGCTTCACATCCGAGCCCATTGTGCCAAGATTTGTGAAGCTGCATTTAAAATCTAAGTTCCTTGTGAACTTAAAGTAAATATTAAGCTTTCGCTGCCTTAATAATTTCTTTTCAAAATCTTCGGTATGAAATTATTTACTGCGACTTTTTCGGTATGAAATTATGTACTGCGACTTTTTCCACAGATAGATAGATAGATGGATAGAATCAGCTCCATTATAGTGAAAATAGGACAAATCTTGAGATCATGATTGAAGAAAATATTTATATTGGAGTGGAATTGGAATTGGAACCACCAACACAAATAAAAGTCTCAAAAGCTATTAAAAGCTTGAGAAATTATAAATCCTGAGGGAGAGACAATATACTGTACCTGCTGAACTGTGGAAATATGGAGGAGAAATAACAGAAAAGCAACCTCATAATCTATTGAGAATAACTTGGGAAAAGGAAGAAGTCTGAGAACATTGGAGGGAGGGAATAATCATACAGGTACATAAAAAAAGGAACTGGTATGTAGTAAATATAGAGGAATAAGCCTACTATCCACTGCTGTTAAAATGTTTACCAAAATATTATGCGAGGACCTCCTAGGAACAAGTGGCTATGCGACAAAAGTAAAAAAACGTCAGAAAACGCAGTTAAAGTTGTATCAAATTTGAAAGTTATCATAACTTTTGAACTTTTGAAGATATTAAAACAAAATTAACCCCACCAGGATTCGAACCCGGGATCTTTTGAGTAGAAATCACGGACGCTAACCAGTAACCATGATGCTTTGACAAGGTAAAAACTATCACAACCTGTTACATATTTTAACACTAGAGGGAACACATAACGCTTACGGGACCACACTTCTTGGGTTAGGATCTGGGGGTTAATACTGTATTATGCAAAATCGTGCGTGATCATGCACGATATTTCACCTACGAGACCCCAATGTTATATCAGAGATATGTGAATTAAATGCTACTATTGTCTCGAGTACGGGAAGGTTAGTACACAAAACACATCTGGACGCGAAAGTGTTATGTGTGTTCTCTCGAGTATGAAAATATGCGCCGGGTGTGCTAGCTTTTCCCTTGTTGTGGCTTGGTGCCTGGTGCCTGTAACTTCCATTCAAAAGGTTCTGGGTTCGAAACCCAATGGGGCTAACTTCACAGTATATATATATATATATATATATATATATATATATATATATATGGTGTGTGTGTGTGTGTGTGTGTGTGTGTGTGCGTGTATATGCGCCACGTTGGTACAGTGGTTACCATCGCTGACTATGTATCCATCGGCCCCGAGTTTGATTCCCGGTGAGGGCAGGCGGCGCTGAGCTCACCCAGCTACTTATCCTCCCATACAAAAAACTGTTTGGTAGATAAATGGGTACCCTGGATAGCCTAGTAGTTAAGATGCTGGGTTGCTGATCGAGAGGTGGTGAGATCGAGTCCGGGTGAGGCCTTTGTAATTTCTGACTTCCCTGGTGGGTCGTGATTCTGATTCCACCTCAAGCTGTGGGTCTAAGGTCGAGCAATAAGTTTAACCTTCGTCAGGATGAAAAGCTCGGGCGGAAGCAAAACTAAGGTTTCTTTTTTAACTAAGGTACTTTAATAGGGCCTGTCTCCATGGAAGGCCCGTTGACAGTCCAGACATACCTTATGAATAAACTAACATAATGTGTGAAACAGATTATTTTCCCTGTGTCCTGACTTTTGACCCACCCTATACATATATATGCTCATTTCCCCACTAAGTTGATATCTCTGTACAGGGGTTCTGTCCGCCCATGTATGGAGTACGCTTCTTACGTGTGGGGTGGCTCAACCCACACAGCTCTACTTGACCGGATGGAATCAAAGGCTTTTCGTCTCATCAGATCCCCTCCTCTTACTGACTGTCTTCAATCCTTCTCTCTTCGCTGCAATGTTGCCTCATTCTCTCTTTAATATAGCTGTTATAACGGACACTGCTCTTCTGAACTCTCTAAATCAGTGGTTCTTAACCTTTTACTACCATGCCCCCTCTAGGAATTGGTCCTTCCCTCCACGCCCCCCTTCAATCAAAATAACATTCTCAATAACTTCTCAATATTAGCCCATGCTCTCGTTAAGAGAATAACAAATACAATTAGAGAAATTCCTGTTTCTAGGGGGGCGCGCCCCCCTGGTTAAGAACCACTGCTCTAAATGCATGCCTACTCCTTTAAGAAGAGCACGCAGTACTGTACTAGACTTTCAACACATTCTCATTCCTTTTCTGTCCAACTCTCTAATGCAAGGTTTAATCGGTATTCTCAACCCTTCATCTACTCAACCAATCAACTCTGGAACAATCCTCCTCAATCCATCTTTCCTCTTGTCTATGATCTCCAATCTTTCAAACGCAGTGTGTCCAGACATCTCGAAAACCTTGGGCTTTGATTTTCGCTCTTTTTCTTCTATTTGAAGCGAACCAGCGACACACTGCTCAGATTCATCACTGCAACCACTGAGCTACAGGGCACCCAATATATATATATATATATATATATATATATATATATATATATATATATATATATGTGTGTGTGTGTGTGTGTGTGTGTATATATATATGTATATACACACCTTTCAACCTTTCAAATGTTCCGTGCGATGATTCCTCATTTCACGAAAGTCAAGCTTGTCGCCTCTTTTCTCTCTCTCTCTCTCTCTCTCTCTCTCTCTCTCTCTCTCTCTCTCTCTCTCTCTATATATATATATATATATATATATATATATATATAAGATTGCATTATTCAGTTTTTAGCCCTGAAGATGGAATCAGACATACCGAAACGTTGCGTGGAATATAATAAAGAATAATAGTTACGTTCTCTCACTCTCTCTGGAAGGCGCCTTCACTGTTGAACTGTGTTCTCTCATTCCAATAAATAATAATCGATAGCTGATATATATATATATATATATACTTTTATTGCTTTTATCAACAGTTTCTTCTTAATCGTTTCATTGAGACGAAGGTCAAGCTTGTTGCTCCCCCATCCCCAACCACCATCCCTACTTTGGAGGGACATAGAGTTTAATGTGGAATCCGAACTTCGACCTTGCCAAGAAAGACTCGCAGAAAATCCCCAGATCCTTGAAATTTGTAATCACAAAATACTAGTTGGGATTCGAACCCGCGTCCTTCAGATTTGGTCTTTCATCATAATATATTACAAAACCTCATAAAAATATTCACTCATTAAAAATAGGGTCTAACCTCGTTCTCTCGACGTGACATATAATCCCCAAGATTGTTGGGGTTAGATTAAGTTAGGTTAGGTTAAGATTAGTTACGTTAGGTTAGCATAGGTTAGGTTAGATTAAGATTAGTTAGGTTTGGTTAAGATTAGTTAGGCTGGATTAGGTTAAGTTGTTAGTTTTTTTTAGTTTGGATAGCGTGTCCCGTCCACCAAATGGGTATAGAACTGCATCTACACACACACACACACACACACACACACACACATATATATATATATATATATATATATATATATCATTGCTACACTATGTAAAAACTTCAATAAAACATTTCGTAATTAAGAAATGCGGAGGATAATTTCTCATTTGAAGTCTAATTGGCAGTGAAGCTCAAACGTGTCTTCTTATAATGGTCACATTATGCATTAGGGGTAAAAGCATGCTCTAAATTTCAGACTATTCTAAGTTATGAAAAAAGATATTCATGTTGAACCAATCAAGTTAATGTAGCGAGGTTGTAGACGATGGGGGTGGGGAGAGTGTATGGAAATGAGATATGCTTTAGTTTTACGTAATTATTTACGTCTAATTTGTAAATTAAGATGTAAATAATTGCGTTTAAAATACACAAATAATCTCGTCTTATATACGTCAGTGGATCTTTTGGAAAGGATTTAGATGATATTGGTCTTATTTTAGTTTAAAACGCGTCAATAGTCATAAGGTTTACTTTATGTTTTTTTTAGGATTCAACTATGTCCGTTGCATGCCTAAATTAGGTTATATTACGAACGACTCACAGTTATATAATCTTATGGAATGGTCTTAATTTAGAGACATATTTGAGGAATAGATGATATAAAATTTTATTTTACGTTAGTATAAGATGAAAATTAGATTTAAATTCATCTCATAAAATGTCCATTATTATAATGATGATTACGATGATGATGATGAGAGGGCTACTTTACTAAGAGGGCTACTTTGTGGCCAGGTCGCAACACTGCTACCCATTACATCAGCGAAGTTAAGCGACTTCGGGTCTGTTCAGTAGTTGAATGGGTGATCATCCTCCTGTTCAGATGATGCAGCGACCCGTGGTTCTGGTCTCCTGATAAACTGTACGTACCCTCTGTCAAGTGACCTTTGACATTACGAATGAAATTAGTCAAATTACACAACCCCAGATATTATTATCTTAACACAGAGATAAAACCTTGGTTAGAGCAACCAAATATATGGTTAACTATTTGCGAACCAATCCCAGTGGTTAATTCAACCATGCACGCAGTGATTCCACTAACCATGCTTATTTGTCTGTTAAAACAAATCGCAATGGAATAATCGCATGGTTGAATTACCCATTGTGATTGGCTAACAAATAGTTATAACCACGTATATGGTAGGCGTTACCTAAATACTTAACCACGTAAAAGGGTAAATTTTGAACAATGTGAAAAGGTTTTCCCTTTTCTAAAAACCACACACACACACACACACACCACACACACACACACTCCTACTAACATAAATGACACTGAGTGCCACGTCAGAGATCTTAAGTGATAACTGCAGTGACACTCATTAAAAGTTAGGCAATGAAGTCATCGAAGAACTTGAAGGAACTCGTTCTTGCTTTCAACGAGCGTTTAAGACAACTTCCACGCTTATTCAAACACAATGCAAATTCAACGGTAGAAAATCAATGTATAATTTTAGTACGATTTGCTCCAACTTGGAATTATAACTTATACGATTTACATAATAACAATAATATTAATAACAACAATAATAATAATAATAATAATAATAATAATAATAATATATTTATTTCTTTTATAATTAGTAGCAGTATATAATGTTTATAAATTATAATTTCAACTTTGAGCAAATCCTACTAGAATAATATTATTATAAGAACAGAATAATAGAGTATTGGGTACTATTACTATTACTACAAGAATATAATTATTATTATTATTATTATTATTATTATTATTTGGTAAAAAAAACATATATAATAAATCAGTGCGTAGTTAAACATTTTAAAAACCAAAAAAATAGACGTATCTGTAATATCTCACAAAAAAAAACAAATTAATTATGAATCACCCAGTACTGACACTATTTTGCGGAGAATGGGAGTGAGGGAGGGGGGAGCAGGAGTGGGAGATGGATTCTAAATGATCGACCGTAACATCATTGTTTTTTCCAGTGAAGCGTCTCTTTTCTTATGCCTGTAACCTTCCGAAGCTAAAATAGGAACTTAAAGAAAGCTTGAGGACCCTGAAAAACATTACTGTTATCGTAAATTTTGAGAGAGATTAAAAACTATCGAAAGTTATTGAAGCAAAGACCTCAGAAAATTATTTTTGGAAAAAATCCAATAGTTTAGAAGACGTCCGACTTTTTTCATTAGTGATAATCGATGCATATATTGCTCGGAGGTCCTTCGCGTGTGTCTTTTCGCGGTGAAAATGACATTCCCCGAATTACGTTACTCTCATACTTTCATATATTTATATAATAATAATAACGGTCCTATATATATATATATATATATATATATATATATATATATATATATATATATATATATATATATATAAGGACCATTATTATTATTATATAAATATATATACAGGGTGTCCCATAAGTCCTGTCTCATAGGAAAATTGATTTTAAATTAAATTTACGAAAGTAATGCAATAGAACTAAAGACAATATTCAAATTGATGTCTCGTTTTGGGACCATTCTTTTTGTTGCAGGTAGAATAACACGCAATGGCTAATGTGGAAGTGAGTTACACTCGTGAGGAAAAGACCTCCGGAAGTCTTTTCCTCACGAGTGTAACTCACTTGCATATTAGCCATTGCGTGTTATTCTACTTGCAACCAAAAAAAAAAGGTCCCAAAACAAGACATCAATTTGAACATTTGTTTAGTTCTAATGTATTCCTTTTGTAAATTTAATTTAACCCGTTAACGGCGCCAGCGCCCAGTTACGAGTCGAGCCAAAAACACGGGCTACGCAAAGAGATATCTCAGTTTAAAGTTTAAACTCGTGTATTACGGGGCGGCGCAGAAATGGTCAGAGGCGAGAGCCCGTGATATTGCGGGTTGCGCAGCGAACGGGTTCAAATAAATTTTCCTATGAGACCTGACTTATGGGACACTCTGTGTATATATATATATATATACTTATTTCGTAATTAATAATTAAAAGTATAAACCTATTAAAATTTAGCAAAGTTAAAGAATATCGCAACTCTAATAAAAGAATAGTGAAAATTCTTAATAATTCTATGCAAATAATCAAAGAATAATTACAAAGAAAAATAATTGCAAAAAAAAAAAGTAATATAACATTATTAAGTTGGCGTAAAGATAAAAAATAATGTAAAAGCCAGAAAGCCCATTTCCCCATTATGTTGGGGAGGGTGTACCCCAAGGGTTTAGTCCAAATAATGACAGGAAAAACGGCCAACTCAAAACCCAACCCAGGAGTCAGCAACTGAGGACGAACCCACAGCCTCACTGCCCGTGGTCAGATACCGAAACCACTGAGCTACCGGGCGCCCCGAAGTTGGAGTAACATTGAAATTATAGTATAACTGCGCGCTAAATTTAGAGAGTAGAAAATGTAAAATGTTAAAAGTCATAAAGGATTGATTACCTTAAGAGAAAAAGTTCTGATGATGAATTTTACATACCTAAAGATACACGAAAGATGGTACAGCTGTTATTGAAGTTGTTTTATATTTAATAACAACATCCATCAGCAAAGAGAGGGACTATCGATGCGTTCATTTTTTAGCAACGTTTTTTATGTCGTTTTCATATGAGAGAAATTAA
Organism: Bathynomus jamesi; assembly: GCA_023014485.1. Classification (NCBI taxonomy): domain Eukaryota; kingdom Metazoa; phylum Arthropoda; class Malacostraca; order Isopoda; family Cirolanidae; genus Bathynomus; species Bathynomus jamesi. Next base: position 238,055 of record JAJOZX010003413.1, on the reverse strand, counting down.
TTAAACAGACTTCTAAAGAAAGATATGAAGGGTTTGGTCATGTCGCTACGCCGCTCCAATGATCAATGAAATTAAGCAACGGAGGGTCTGTTCAGCAATTGGATGGGTGACCGTCCTCAGCGTCCAGATGATGTAGCGACCCGTAGTTCGGATTCCGCATTAGCTGCGGGTCCTCTTTGTCCTACCACCTTGGTTGTTAGTACGGAGTTAAATCATAACAACGGCAATGGGTGTCTAAAGTCTAAACATTTTCAACCATTTATATGAGACAAACATGGATGGCACATTTCTATTATTCAGAAACACAGGACATATTCCGATGTTCCCGGATTAATCTTAATAGCCAACATCCCTGCAGAGAATTCTCCTAGTTTTGAAACACAATGTCATCTTTAATACTCGTGTCTATAGAGAGAAGACCTAATTTAACTCTTTTAAGCACTAATATGCACAATTCGGTGTCACACCTGTCCGTAAATTACTAAATTAATTATCTTCTGTCATTAATAAAGGTAGAAATGTGCTCGAGTTATTTTAATTTTTATCATGAAAAATGTGTTTCAGTTAAAATCCAAAATTATATAAAACAAATGAACAATGACTAGCGAGTGAGGCACCAACTGAGAACAGTTCTGCAAATAGATATTCTTTTATCACTATCCTTTTATCACTTTTATCACTATCATTTCTGGCCTGCTAAAACCCTCGCATGGTTAAAAATCAATTCGAGTATTTCACTTGCCAGATGGAACGACTCAAAATTCGTACTGACCAACCTTAGACCATTTCAAATAGAACTGAGTCGGAGTTCAGCGCAAATCAACATTCCCTCATTAGGGCATCCACCCCTTGCCACCACTCGATGTAATGTTCAGATTTCTCTGTCATTCGCTCAACCAAAATTCGATGAAACTAGATTTTTGCTTTTTACTTTTAAATGCGACAATCTTTGTAATCGCAATTCAAATCTGACTCTTATTGCAACTTGACAAAGGTAATGCTAAACTTTTAATTTTATATGGCGTTTTACTATTAATTAATTATAATCACTATGCAATTTTGTATCTCATTATCTGTAATTATTCGAAGCTTCAATTATTTTCTATTTTCTTTTACAGTATTCATTAATATCAATAAATTTTTAATTTTTAACTTTTAATGTTATATATATAATTTGCTTTAATATCTCTCTATCTCTCTATCTATATATATATATATTATATATATATATATATATATATATATATATATATATATATATATATATATATATATATATGGCCTATATATATAGTGGTATAATGTTTCAGACCAACAAAGACCCTAGGATCCACTCATGGCTGGTCTACCTAAATGTGGTTGTAGTTGTGTATTGCGCATGTCCTCCTTGGTGGCGGAGGGAACCTACAATTTTACGTGGGTTCCGAACCACAAAAACCTTAATTTTACCAACTTAAACTATACCCAATCTATTAACATATGCGTCTAATCGATTTTTAAACATGTTTATAGACATGCTACTAATTACTTCTACCGGCAAACTATTCCACCTATTTACTATTCTATGCGAAAAAAAGTTTTTGGCAACTGCTGTCTCGAACCTTCTACTTGTCAACTTACACCCGTTATTTCTAGTTCTATTATATTGTGATATTTCGAAAAAGCTATCTCTATTTACGTTATGGAACCCATTCACGATTTTAAAAACCTGGATTAGATCACCCCTTAGCCTCCTAGTCTCGAGTGTAGTCAATTTTAACTCCTTCAGCCTATCTTCGTACGACTTCGACCTAAGCGACGGAATCATCTAAGTTGCTCGTCTTTGAACTCTTTCGATTTTATCTACATCTTTGCACATATGCAGATTCCAAAATTGTGTCGCGTACTCCAAATGGGGTCTAACTAATGATTTATAGAGGAACAATAATATCGCGCGATTTGTACTTAAAATTCCGAGCTATAAAACCTAGCACCTTGTTCGCCTTATTGACCGCTGCTGTACTTTGTTTCGCCACTTTTAAATCACCAGTGACTATAACTCCTAAATCTTTTTCCTGTTCTACGCTTGTCAACTCCTTCCCTGAGATACTATACGCAAAATTATCATTACGCGAACCTATATGTTCAATTTTGCACTTATCGACGTTAAATCTCATTTGCTATGTGACTGACCAATCAACGATTTTGTTCAGAACTTCCTGGATTTTACCTCTATCTTCATCATTAATTGCCCTACCACCCAACTTCGTGTCATCCGCAAACTTTGAAACTGTACTGACTAGGCCGACATCTAAATCGTTAATATATATAAAAAAAAGCAAGCGGGCAAATACAGAACCCTGAGGAACGCCGCTCGCTACATTAGCTCAAAACGACTTCGCTCCATGAACGACCACCCTCTGTTTCTTTTCTCGCAACCACTCTTCTATCCAATTTATTACTACACCCCTAATTCCATGAGCCTTAGTTTTATCAGTGAGTCTTTTGTGCGGTACGGTGTCAAACGCTTTTTGAAAATCTAAATACACTACATCTACCGCCCGATGACTATCGTAAACTTCAACCACGCTTTGAAAAAATTCTAAAAGATTAGTTAATCAAGATTTGTTTCGCCTAAAACTGTGCTGCGTATTTTTAATCAAGTTATGCAATTCGAAGTGTTCGACTATACGATCCCTAATTATTGATTCCAGTAGCTTACCTGCAACAGACATTAAACTGATTGACCTATAATTTCCTGCCACACCTTTATCGCCTTTCTTAAAAACAGGTTTTACATTTGCTAACTTGAAATTATCTGGTACGCACCCCTCAGAAATAGACACATTAAAAATATTTGGTAGCGGCACAACAATGCTTTCTTTTAATTCTTTTAGTTGTATGGGATATATGGAATCCGGCCCCGGTGATTTAAGCATTTTCATTTTATCAATATAGCGCATTACCTTCCTTTCACTAACAACAATATTATCTAAAGTATTACCATTGTCAAAAGGTATTATGTCTATGACCGTAGGGATATTCGTTACATCTTCTATTGTAAAAACTGACGTAAAAAATTCGTTTAGCAGGGTAGCCATTTGTTTGTTGTCAGAAACTAGCGCTCCGTCATAATTTTTCAACGGCCTCAAGACACCCTTTACTGGATTCCTATTGTTGACGTATTGAAAGAATCGCTTGGGGTTTTCTTTGCCGTCACGAGTTATGGAGATTTCAAAATCACGCTTGGACTTTTTTATTACGCTTTTCGCTTCACGCCTTAGAGAAATGTAGTTGTTCCGTAACCACAAATTGTCTTTATCGCACTTATGTAGCCTATAAGCCCTATCTCTACTCCTTATAATATCCCTTACTCTAGAAGTAAACCACAAGGGCTTGTTATTTACTTTCGCACGCTTAATCTTGTACGGTACACATTCCTCATTTATAGTCCTAAATACTGTTTCAAACGATTCCCACATTATTTTTGCGTTGAAGATCCCCATTATGTTTTTCCAATTGACGTGTGACAATTCATTTCTAAATTTACAAAAGTCTGCGTGCTGGAAGTTAGGAATTTTAGTCGAGTTAGCTGGTTTTGAGTAACTTACTGAGAGAACAAACTCCACAATATTGTGATCGCTATTGCTTAACGGTTCTATACTTCAAGATCAGTGATTAGCCTATCGTCTGTAATTATTACTAATCTAAAATACTGTCCAACCTCGTAGGTTCCCCAACCTTTTGAATAACATAACTATCCTTGAGAAAATGAACTAAACGATTACCTTCCGCGTCTCCCTGCATTGTATCGTAATCCACGTTGGATTTTATATATATATATATGTGTGTGTGTGTGTGTGTGTGTGTGTACACCAGGTTGCCCCAAAAAAAGTAAGCTATTGCTTTTAAGATTTTATTTTAGTTTAATTTTTGAAAAATCTGCAATAAAGATAAATAGAGTATATTAAAAACAAATATTATAAAGACATATGGATGGAAGTGCTACATGTAAAAGCAAATTATTTATTTAAATCGTTATAAAAGCAACCAAATTTTGACAATAGTAAATATAATAGTTGATAAAAACAATAGCTTACTTTTTTCTGGGCAACCCGGTATACTATATATACAGGGTGTACATAAAGTCAGGATCTATTTTTGTGAAGCACTTGGAAATTATATGGAATTCAATCATAAAATGATAAAGTGGTAACTTTATTAAATAATTAACAGTAGGATTCGACGTGACGCCCATCAGTATCCCTGCACAGCTCAAATCGTTCCGCAGCATTTCTAAACACATTCTGGAGCATTTGCGGGGTTATGTTATCTGCAGCAGTTCGTATACGTGTACGTAAGTTTTCAAGACTCGTAATCTTCGTCTGATAGACGTGCGATTTGATAAAGCCCCATGCAAAGAAATCTAAAGGGGTTAAATCTAGTGATCTCGCTGGCAAAGGTCTGTTGCTTCCGCGTCCGATCCAGCGATTTGGAAAACGTTCATTTAGATAATCCTGAACAATTTTGGCATAGTGACAAGGAGCACCATCATGTTGATAGACGACGGGGATAGGATTGTTAGTACCGTCGTCTATCAACATGATGGTGCTCCTTGTCACTATGCCAAAATTGTTCAGGATTATCTAAATGGACGTTTTCCAAATCGCTGGATCGGACGCGGAAGCAACAGACCTTGGCCAGCGAGATCACCAGATTTAACCCCTTTAGATTTCTTTGCATGGGGCTTTATCGAGTCGCACGTCTATCAGACGAAGATTACGAGTCTTGAAAACTTACGTACATGTATACGAACTGCTGCAGATAACATAACCCCGCAAATGCTCCAGAATGTGTTTAGAAATGCTGCGGAACGATTTGAGCTGTGCAGGGATACTGATGGGCGTCACGTCGAATCCTACTCTTAATTATTTAATAAATGTTACCACTTTATCATTTTATGATTGAATTCCATATAATTTCCATGTGCTTCACAAAAATAGATCCTGACTTTATGTACACACTGTACAGTATATCAGTCAAGTACAACTGTACTTATATTTGGCGATACTTAAGTATTCATTTTCAAGTACTTGAATGTACTCTGTACTTGGTACTTGACCAAAATGTACTCGAGTATTTTAAGTACTGTCCAAGTACATACAACGCTCATTTGCTCGGCTGTCATTCGCCAGGAAGTGACCGAGTGAATATTTATACTATACAGGGTGAGTCAGAAGTTCTGCTTAAAAAATAACTATACAATAAATACCTATGAGACGGAACTTTTGACTCACCCTGTATTTTAGTCTTAAGATAATCCTTGGCCATATTTCTGTAATAATTAAACACGTCCATATTTTTACATTCGTACAAAATATGCGACACACGTAGCCATGAATCACGCGAAAAGTGGCTTTCGTGTAACATTGCAAACGATGAAGCAGAGCTTTAGTACTTGTACTTGTATGTGAAAGTACTTAAGTGTACATTTTTTAGAATCCAGTACTTGTACTTGTATTTGTATACTTTGTATACTTAACCCAGGTCTGATATATATATATATATATATATAT